>CM040120.1:258295235-258505235 GCA_022559845.1 Amorphophallus konjac
TCTTGCTCGGCAAATGGGAGAGCCGGCCCAGTTGGGTCGGCCCTATCTTGCCCCCGAGAGGGGAGCGCCGCCGAGCTAGAGTCGACCCCGGCAGTGAGGAGGAGACCGGCCTTCTTGGCCCGCTTTTTGGCCTTCACGGCCTCCCACAACCTTCCCCCCATGGGATCCTTGCGCTTCGCACCGCCCGGCCGTGAAGTCCCCTCGGGAGCCACCCCCTTGCCCTTATCCCGGGCTTGGGAGCGACCCACGGGGACGCCCGACTCATCCGCCGCCGAGTCATCGTCAAGGTCAATGACCTCAGCGGCCTCCTCCAGAGGCTCCCGCCTGGTGTCTGCAACAAAGAGGAAGGCGCAGTCAAGAAGAGAAGGACGACCTCCACGTCCTAAGGAGAATCTCAGTTGTGATACCTGACGGTTTCAGCCGTGTGAGAAGACACCGCTCGATGTTCTCCGGCGTCACCAGCTCCTCGGTAGACTGACGATTCTTCAACAAGCGAGCGGCATACTCCTCCAACATCTGAAGGGAACTCCTCCTGCCTGGGGAGGGATATTCGGGTGGAAATTGGGCATCACCTGGCATCTCCAAGTTTCATCCACCGAATGTATCTTCACCCAGAAAAATTGGGTCTTCCACCCTTTATGCGAGGAATCCTTCGCCGCCAACGAAATGCAGCTCATGTTCCTCCTCGCCTGGATGAAGTAAAAATATTTTCCCGCCGACGGATACGCCTTCAACTCAAAGAAATAATGGAAAAGGTCTAGAGAAGGAGGAACCCCGCACTGACGGCAGAGAATTCGGAAGGCAGAAAGGAGGAGGTACGAGTTGGCAACCAACTGAATGTGCGCCAACTGGAAAAAATTGAGGAGTGTGAGGACGAAGGGCTCGAAGGGGAGACGAAACCCGCTCTTCCACGCCAGAAGAAAGGTGTAGATGTGGCCCGTGCAGTTGTCCACACTCGTCTCGTACGGGGCAGCAGTAACAAAGTTGTACCTAAAAGGCAGACGGAACCTGTGCTCCAGCCTCTTCACCTCAGCTTCCCCCAGCTCGCTGCGATTCGGGATGGGCACTCTCGCCTCCGGTTTGTCACCCCATCCTTCAACACACAAGTGCTGGCCCGCCATGGATTCTGAGGAAGAGCAGGAAGAAGAATTCTCAAGGGATCTCGAAGATTCCAGGGGAGGAGGAAGCTGCCGGACCGCCTCCGTAGTTATCCTCGCCAACTCCTCAAACGCCGCCGCAAGTCTCTGCTCCTCCGCTGTGTCTTCACGGCGCATCAAGGAGCCCCGAAAGCAAAGGAGTGAAGGAAAGCCAAAACCCTAGAGAGTCTGGAATGACAACCAGTGCCCAACGCCTATAAACCCTCATGGGAAGGCGGAGCGTCGTTCCGACCTCCGAGAAAAAGGGGGCCCTTTCATTTCAAATCCGTCAGGATCACAATTATTACGGGCCCAGGTGACCACGGCACGTGGCTTCATAACACCGCCAGATCTCCACCCACCTGAGCCACGCCGGTCCAAAACCCTCAAATACTACTCGCCCGAGCCTCTTTTGGCTCGGGAGTAGGAGGGGGACAAGTGGAGAGGGGGATTTTTGTAGCCCATTCAAAGAGCAGCCCGACTAGGCCCGACAGAACCCAACGAGGCCAAGCTCGCCTAAGTGACAGCCCATAGGGCCCACTGAGGGAAGAAAGCCCAATAAGAAATTGCTCGAGGACACAACCTTCCTAGGCGGCCTCTAGGCTCGGAAGGCCCGAGTCTCGGTCAGGTCACAGGAAAGGTCCGGCCCAAGCCATATCTCCACCCGGGAGAAGAAGGCACATGCCGACCCATCCGACCCATCCTCTTCCGAGCTAAGCCTATCGCCCGATAGGGCTGGCCTCTCTGAGCTCGGAACGGCCGACGATTGCTTATCCTTTGTAGCCGTTAAGAGTCCACAACATGCAGGAATTCAGGAAGGCAAGGGACTTCTTCTTCCCCAAGGTGATAACGCCCCCACGATAAGGCAATAAGAGCCCACGATGAGGACGTAACCCCCACCTGAAACCCCTCGGCTTACAGGACTCCAGGAAACGGCGTACTATTTAAATCAGGAAGACCCTCCGACGAAGGTAAGAGCGACCATACGCTCAAAGCTCCTGAGCAAGAACAACTTCACCCTTTGGTGGAGAGGGATCTCGCGCACACGCTCTCTTCTCCCTTTACTGCTCCCACCATAGCTCCACTGACTTAAGCATCGGAGGGTTTTCCCCAGGGACTCTCCCTGGGCCCCCTGATCCGTTTCCCTATCTTACAGTTCACTACCCGGTGATCCTTCATCCGCTGAGGACCAGCGCGAGATCACGCCTCTTCAATGTTCATTTTCAGACTTCAATGAATTTATTTTAAATGACATAGTCTTCTTCATTTTCCTACTTTCAGACTTCACTTTCTTATATCTATCTAACAGTCCATCATACAATTCCATCAAGTCATTAAACGTAAGTTCATTGGATTTAGAACTTACCTGAGAAGAAGATTCTTCCTGTTGATCACTGCTGTGATCTTTGTCCATTAAAAATTTGTTCCCTTCTTGCGTGTGAATCTCTGTCAACTTGTCCAGGATTTCCTTCGCACTCCTGCACATGGAAACACTAGGGAACTCATCAAAATTTATCGCCCTCTTTATCATCTTCAGGGCTTTCACATTATCTGCATTCTTTAGTCTATGTATGACATTCTATTTGGATTCATCCTCTGGAACATCATATGGACCATATGCAATCAGGACCCATAGATTTGAATCTATGGAGTTCACATAATCTCTGAAACTTCCTAGCCAGATATATAAACTAGAACCATCAAACTTTGGAGGATTGGCCATTTAAAACAGATTTAAATCAGCGAATGAATAAACACAAGATGCACCAATAAGTAGGATCAGATCTGCAGATCGTTGGATCTAATATCACATAAACCTGCTCTGATACCAATTGATAGGATTGGTGATCCTCTCTAATTCCAAATGTCAGAATCGGAGTGAGCACGACTGAGATCCAGAGGGGGGGTGAATGGATCCCAGTGAAAACTTTTGCAGAATTAAAACCATAAAACTACTTTCACAGAATTAAATTGAAAGCAACACTTTCTTGAGAAAAAGTCTCTACACTTAGACTAGATCTCAAAGTCTCAATATGCATATGATTCCAACGATTGTCACTTGAATGAAGAGAAATGCCAACAATCAAGTACGAGGCGGAGGTGTGATCTAGGATCCCTCACGCAAGGTATGACATTCCTGATTGGCGTAACCAATCTTTCCTACCACAACTTTTGATGTACTTGATGGTTGAAAGAATTTACCACTCATTCAAATGAGAATAAGATCACAATCAAATGCAGACTGTGAACTACCCTAAGCATACATCTAATCGAAGCAGTAAACAAATAAGCAATCTCACAGAGGACACAGAAGATTTTTAGGTGGTTCGATCTCAACCTTGAGACCTACATTCACCCCACACTCAAACCTGAGTGTGGATTCCGTTGACACACAGCTTAATCCGTAGATTCACAGCTTCGGGGTCGAATCCCTACAACCGCTGAGCAACACAGCTTGCTATCCGCTAACTGACAGCTTGATCCGCTGAGCCTCACAGCTTGCTAACCCGCTGAGCACCACAGCTTGCTGTCCAAGGAGTTTCTCCTTGCCGCTGAGCATCACAGCTTGCTCCACTGCCAAACAGCTTGAAACATAGAGATAAAAGAAAAATACAAAGGACTAAAACCAATGACCAGATAAAGCGTGAAAATCAATATAGCTCAAGTGAGCAGACGATTCTTGATCTGATCTAGAAATCGTGACTTTAGCAAAGAACTTTTATCTCACTTCTTCTCCTCTTCTACGATACTCTGTTCTGGCTTTTCTTCTCTTTTCTGCAACTCACTCTCACTCTCCAGCACTCTATTCTTCTATGATCTCGAACGCTCTCTCTGCTATGAATTCTCTCTTCTCTATTCCTCTTTTTCTATTTCAGTTTCGGTGTATGCTTCAGACGAGAGTTCTTCCTTTTTATATGATCAACTGGATTAAGTGGTCCCCACTATTTCAGTCCGGCGAGTGGAGAGAAGATTCCCACCAATAGCCTTTCAAAAAAATGGCTTGAATAGATACACGTGTCAGATCTTGAAGACTAGAAGAATCCATGTGTCTGATTGCTCTTGAAAAGATGGGAGCCTTGGAGCCTTGGATCACGTGCCTGATTACTCAATTATGGGATCACGTGATAACTTGAATCTTTGCTGCACTCTACCTTTTAAGTGATTGATTTAATTCCTGTCAATAAGATATAAGACATTTCATCAAATACCTTTTCATCATTATTACTCAGGAGAATGCATACTTAGACAACTTCATGAAAATCAGATGCTCAGATCAACATAAGGTATGATAATGTAGATGCCTCAAAGCATAGATTTAATGCACAAACTTGATGACCTGGCTTCTACATGTGCACCGACCCTGGACTCTACATGTGCATAGACCTAGACTCTACATGTGCACAGACCAAGTAACGCATGTTAAAGAATGTGCATCGACCTTGTAGAGCATGCTACACTACATGCATCGACATGATGTGCATAATGCTTGCATGAGCGTCGGCCTTTTAGAATGAGTGTAAAGATGTGCATCAACCTTGCTTTACACAGAGTAGAAGGTGCATCGACCTGACATGCCATTGTGCAAATGTGCATCGACCTTAAGGTGCATGACTTCTATATATGCATCGACTTTCTAGACTAGAATGCATATGTGCATCGACCTTTCCAACACATACATCGACCTTAGGCTGTAGTCACTGGGTCACTAGCATCGACCTTTCTCCAACCGCTAGGTTGCTAGCATCAACATGTGTACAAGGTGCACCGACCTTATAGCACAAGGTCTATGAGGTGCATCGACCTAATGGTGTGTACTATGTTCAATGTGCATCGACCTTCTTGTGCATTCAGTGTATAAGGTGCATCGACCTTCTGAACGAAAAAGCCTATGTCCATCGACCTTCTAGACTCAGCGATATATGTGCATTGACCTTCTTGACCTAATGCCATATATACATCGACTTGGTAGTTTAATGAAGTGAAAGATGCATCGGCCTTATAACATAATACTTATGCATATGCACTGACCTTTTATACTCAGAAATAACATGTGCACCGACCTATCTATCTCATTGTAAACAAAGTGCAAGAGGTGCATCGACCTGATAGATCAATGAAGTAGAAGATGCATCAACCTTATAGAGCACAAAGTCCAATGTGCATCAACCCTGTAGACTAAAATGCATATGTGCGTTGACCTTAAAGACTTAATGCAAATATGTGCACTGACCTGATGTGATGCAACGTGAGTATATGCATCGACTGAAGACTCAAACATGCATCGACCTTATTAGCTACTACGTGAGTGTGCATCGACCTTATCTAACTTGTATATGAATGTGCATCGACCTAATATGACTTAGACAAGAATATGCATCAACTTTACATGACTAAAACATGAATGTACATTGACCTTATATGATTAAATGATTAAAGCATGAATGTGCATCGACCTTATATGATTAAAGCATGAATGTCCATCGGCCTTATTTTTCTGACACTTAGAATATGAAATGACTTGATCAACATGAATGGCTCTATGCAATTCAGTCACATCATGATTCATAGTGTGACGTCATCAAAATCAAGGTTCCAACAGGCCCACGTCTCCTGCAAGGCGGCGGCCCAGGGCTCATACAGAAAACCAGGCATGTGGTAACCCTGGGTGTACTCCGTAAGCCAAGCCCCTAGATCCTCAAGGGAGGGCAGGGGATCCCCTTTAGCATACCGCTGCATATCCTGAAGAAGAGAAGCAGCTACAACTTCGCCCATCAGTGGTATGCGTGACTGAGAAGAAGAAGGCCACTCGACTCCCAGTGCAGGAAGAGCCTCGACCTCTTCCATCTGATCATCAGTCGAGGCTGTACAACGCACAGGAAAAATATATAGGAAGTGAGATATACTGACAGCACTTTCTATAACAAAATGAGGTGAAAAACCTAAGAAATGAAGGCTCAGCTTGCCACCTACCTGGAGCAAGACTAGTCTCCTCCAAGGCTGCTCCCACTCCCTCGGCTATCCCAGTCACGGCTGCGGGCTGCTCAGGCTTGAAGATCACCGCCGCCGACACCTGTGGGCCCACACATGTGGCCGCCTCAGCTATAGTACCCCCCTCTCCAAGGGCCCTAGGATCTTGAGTCGCGAAAACATCACCCATCTCCCCAGTATCATCTCCAGGGCTAGGGGAGGAGTTGTCCGAAGTCTCCAAAGAATCCTCTGAAGCACCAGATGACGAAGATGTCCCTATGCATCACCAGGCATCAAAGATAACCATATTAGCTCAAAAAATAACCTCTCTTTACTTAAAGAAAGAATGAAGCGGTGCAAGTTACCGATAGGACTGCCACTACTGGAGCTATCCTCCCCGCTGCTGGATTCTTCAGTCCCCGGTGCCATGGTCGAGGCGACCAGTCCCTCACCCTTTGCGCCTACTCCTGAAGGCGGCAGCTCATCCTCTGTCAAAAGGGCGGCGACATTTGCATAAGGACCCAGATTAGTATACATCAAAAGATGGCCAAGTAATCTTGCCAGCCAGAAGAAGTCCAGACAAGCTTTACCAGCAGGGGTACCACCCGAGAAAACACTCCCAATATCAATGTCCTTAGTTCTCCCTTCCGAGGGGCTGGGAACACTAGAGCCTCCACTAGATGTTCATGCGGCTGTTAGTGGCGACTCATCTCTGGCAGGAGAAGTTGGCGCGTCTGCATAAGAACATATTATTATGCAGCCAGTATCAACAAAGCAAATTTGTCACGACAGGACAACCAGCTACTTACATGAAGGCCATGATGTGCTGCACGTGGCCCAACTCACGGTGTAAGCTGGCAACTCCGATGGTAAAGGTGGGAATGACAATTCTGTCAATGCTGCAGATAAGTCACCTCTCGTGGCCTCCCCCTGGACGGCGGCAGTGCCCCCAACAACCATCGGCTCTATGTTGAAAGTCGCCAATTCTACATCCAGACCTATAGTGGCATGCTCCTGAACCATCTTAAGGGTCGTCGCCCTATCTCCTGCTACACAAGGAAGCCACGCTATCAGTCAATTAGCAGTGGCGAATCCATGATTTAAGGTGAGAAAGGAAGGCCAGTAGCTCATTCACGAGCAAAGTGGCACTCACCAGGGCTCTCCCTCAACTCCCTGCTCTCCAGCGAATCTCTAGTGGGAGATAAACCACCTTCATTCGGGGGGGATGAGCAGTGCCATCCACCTCTTCCACCTCTGCACCTGCAACACCAAAGAAGACATACCACCAATAATTTTCATAGGAAAATAAAATGCTAAACCAGGCCACATTAGGGTCGGTAAAATAGCTTTCTCCAGAAGCCTCACCCATCTCCTGATACAAGGCCGTGCGAACAGTAGCCAGAGGCTCCCTCATCAGGTCCATCAACTCTACAAAATTGATGCTCTGATCACTCCCTTCTCCAGACGGTGGGATCACCCCGGGAGTGGGAGAGAAGCTCAGTCCAATCACAACTTTTAAAGGGGCTACAACATGCATTCACACGCATAAGTGAATCGAACCTATAAGAAGCAATGACAGCAAACAAAGACAGAAGAATCCTGGGCCAGGAATACTCACTCAGTGCCGGCTCTTCCCCGACATCTATCTCCCTCTCTAAGGCATGCGAGGGCGCACCAGTCTCTGCCTCTCCTACCATGCGGACGCGCTTGGGGCGGGGCTGAAGATCCCCAATCCCACCACCCGATGATGCCCTTGCCAAGGAGCCATCTCCCGTCGTAGGAGATCCTGCCAGATCCATGATTAACATTATTTAACCAGCATAATGCAAATGTCAAACTAAGGTACAAGAAGATACATCTTACCAGCCGGTCCATAAGATGAAGCAGGAAGAAGTACAAGCTGCTCTGACCTCAGCCCAACGGCCCAGGCGGCCTGTCTAACGGGCTCCTCCAGCTCGCCCAAAGTACGAGCTTGTTCCACATAAGGAACAAACTCCACTGGCCCATCTGCTCCTACAGCATGGATGATGTGCCGTCTCCAACTCACAACTGCCGCATCATCAATGTTTCCTTTCGGGAGCACGGTATCACATGGGCTCCCCAAGTCCAGCCCGCAGTCCTGTAACAACTGGGTTCGTCACGTCCGAACCTGACTAGAACCTGCTCCAGCGACCCCTGAAGCTGAGGCCGCTCGTGACACTCGTGAGGCTCGACGTGGCCTAACCGGTGATGAAACGTCTACTGGAGACACCGGACTCCTGCCTCGCCACTGGCTGGTGATCCACTCGATCTCCTGGCTGATCCTGGAGAATCATCCTCTCAGAAGTCCAGTGTCTAGGTGAATGGGAGGCAAATCCTCTCGTAGTAGTCGCTCTTCCTCTGCCTTTCTCAAGGCCTGTGCCTTCTAGCGAAACAGACTACTATGCTCGAACCACCAACGACCATAACGAACATCAAAATGCCCCTGGAGGGCTGGCTCTGGAACCGGTAAGGTGGCTGGTCCACCCCTGTTGCTGAAATCCCACCACGTTGCGGCTACCAAGTGGGCATCCTTGCTCCTGTATACATGGGCAAACAAAGGAAACTCTAGGCTCGGTGGAATAGCCTGGTCATACTCAAAGTTTCTCGCGAAACGACGTGAAACGATGGGGATAATACGGCTCCAGAACTATAGTGCTCACTCGATGCACAGCTAACATGGTCGGTCGGGTGCTAAACACCCACTCAGCAAAAACAAAATTGGGCGGCTCCCAGAATCCTGGCAAAGTGTTGACTTGTCCCACCTCGGTCTGAACAACCACCAGCCTACAACCCTTTAAACAACATTTAAAGGGTAAGCCTCTGTCACCTCTGCACGGGAGGAAGGAAAGGACTCGTCGGGCGTCCTCTAGCTCACTCTGCATGTCACCATCTCGCTGACTTGTGAAGACGAACAACAACAAAGCCGTCGGGTTTGCCACCTCCGCCCGTGTCACAAACCCCGAAAAAAGAATGCCGGCCCATGCACTCAAGTAATGTGTCGACATCAGAATGCTCTTCTTCCTCGGCATCTGGTGTCCTACTAGTGCTCTGAAACCCTGATAAATGTTAGCCAGTGCCGCCGGGCCTAGCGCTAACCTCCTGCCCTCTGCCAACAAACACGCAAGTCACAACAACTCTGCCCTCAATAGACCATCTTCCCTGTAGGGAACTACAAAGGTCGCCAGTTAGTACGCTAAGTATGCGGCCAGATATGTCGTATCGGGGAGGTCATGGGGATTCCACACCTCTCTCAGTGCATATATGTATCTGGAATATGTCCAGAAGTGAAGCTCAATATGTCGCTACTCTTCCCATGGCGTCTGATCTCTAGCAAATTCATTGTAAAATTAGAAGGGTCCATTATACAAATGACGGACCCAAGCATGTAATGTCACCCTCTCGGGGTGAGCCGGCCTATCTCTCCCAGCATGGGCTAAGTCCCTCCAGAATTTCAACAAGTATTGGTAGCTGTGTGCTATCTGCTACTGACCCCGACCATAAGTTTTGCTCCGGTGGAGGTCATCTAGTATCACCTCCTCATAGCCCTTGTCAACTATGGGCAGCCCTGAAATCCTATGAAGAGACCATAAGTCCAGAGAAGTCTCTCCCTCAGTTGTGCCAAAGGTATTCCACCTACAACAGAATCTCTCTATTAATGCCTGTAACAAACCAACGTAACAAGGATACCTGTACAATGCTCCTGTAACTGCATGGCGTATCCCGGCCTTCTCCAGTGGCACTCGGTAATGATGGATCACCCCCATTAACCACTTTGTCGCTCCTTGGCGATAATAATGGGATGTTACCACAGCCCAACTCACAGACCAGCTCAGCATTGTCTGCATCAGGATGTCGTCTAAAATACAATGATGCTCCACATTATGCTCTGCATATGCCAGCCCTGATGGCTCCAGAAACAATCCTACCACCGCACTCGAATTAGCCCGGTGGTGACCATGTAAGTCCCAGGTAGCTGGACTTAGAGCTGCCTCCCTAACCCTGAACTTCGCCACTCGGCCAAAGAATCCCAGACACTAGACACTGGGAAACTGTTGTTGCCGCTAGAAGTCTCTCGGAAAATTGGGGTAGCTAAAAGTACAAGCACCTCGTAGGCTGTCCCTGCCCAGAAGAATGGCCGCCTCCAGACAGCAGCGCTCTCCAGCTAGTGAAGGACCATCTTCCTTAATCCCCTCTGGTACGAAGCTCTGGAGGAAAGTAAATAAAAGGCGGTCCAGCGGATACTCCTCCGAGTAGACTCCTGATCAATCGTACTGGTAAACCCCATTTGTACAGTATATCCGAGACACCTCCACAATCCCTGCCGCTCTATCTTCTTCGCCCAGAGGGCCCTCGGCGATCAAAGTCAGCCCTCAGTCAGTGTTATCAAAGTTGGCCCAAGTGATAGAGGGACGGCCCAATGGCGACATTATCCAGTCTATCTGTCAGACCCAATGATCACTGCTCGTCCCAGCACGCCTGCGCTCCCTGCCATCTCTCCCGAATTTCGGCATGATTGCAAATTCGCTGCAAAAAAAAAAGAACGGCAAAGGTAGTGATTAGTGATAAATACAAGTATGATTGCAAAAGAAAAATGACATCAAATAAATATATAAGCCACAACAACAAGCAAATGGCAAGGCTCACGGGCCGCACGCCCTCGTCTGTGACTCTGACGTGCACCCCGTGGGGGGCATTTGTTGAACCCGATTTTATCTCAGAAAAATAACCCATATTTAAGATAGTGGGACCACTCCCGAACACCTTATGAGCACTAATTATTTAGCATTTCCACAACACCCCAGACCCAATCGGATATTCAAACCAGCTTGCCGTGACCCACAGCGACTCCGATAACAAGTGGGGCCATCCCCGATCACATGGCGTGCGGCTTCGCTCGCTTACGACTTAGCCACCCGTGCCAACTCGGGGGTGCCCCAGCAACATGCCATACTAAACGGCACCCAGCAATAAGGCTTGGGACTATCCCAATATGCCTTTCCCCAGTCACTCAGTGTTGATAATCTCTGAATGAGAGGTGAACTCGAGCCCCGGAGATCGTCACCCAGCTCATACGGCTCCTAACAAGGGGTGAGGAAATTACCCCGAACACCTTAAAGGTGGCCTATGTCCAGCCATTTTTACATCAACCCAGGGCCAACCAGAGGCTTTGGGCCACTTGCCGTGCTATGCGGTGACTCCACATAAAGCGGGGACCACCCCCCAACCTCCCGACGAGCGGCATTCGCCCACCAACAATTTAGCTACCCGGGCTAACCCGGGAGCTCGCACCAATACGCCACGACGTCCGGAACCAGCCACGGGGCTGAGGATCCCCCAAAAAAGTCTCCTTTCAGCCAGCTAATATTAGTGGACTCAACCACCCACACAAAATTGGGCCCCGAGGGCCACTAGCCAGCCCATACGTAGTCAGGCATTACCCCAAACACCTTGCGGGCATGTATAGTTCCAGCCATTTCACCACGAGTCAGGGGTCAACCCACGACTCGGGAATACTTGCCGCACCACGCGGTGACACTACAAAAGAGGGGGACCACCCCTGACTCCCAGTCATGCGGCGTTCGGCCACTTTCTTTATAGCCATCGAGCCAACCCGGGGCCACGTACCAGCTCGTCGTCTAGCATGGCATATGCATGCTAAAGCCAGGCTTTCATACTCACGACGCCTTGCTCTCGTTATCCTAGCTAGGCCAGATGATAATTCAAAGTCCTAGTGGGCCATCTGGGCCTCTACCCAGCTTATATAACACGCCAACGAGGCAAGCGAAATTATCCTGAACACCTCGAAGGCGACCCCGCATCAAACCCATTTCGAAGCTCGTGCCAACACACAAGCCATGAAACGTGCAGACCAGCCACCTCCCAATCGTCAAAAGAAAGAAAAAGGTGAGGGGAGACCACCGTGGGGGTCGCCCCCTGAACCCGCGGCCAAGGGCAAACTCCACGCCAAGGACGCCCCGGTCCCTGGGTGCCCCTTCCCAGTCCCATTCATCCACCACTCCAGCTTAATCTGAGTCCATGGAAATATCAACTTACAGCGTGGAGCGTACGAGAAGTGTTCGAGGAGCATCCAAGGTGAAAGCGCTGTCCAAGAAGCGAGTGTGAGCACTCCGAGCACCCGATCTTCCAGGGGTTCAAACATGTCCAAAAACTAGTCCAAACGCACCAGAAAGTCAATCAAAATCCAGCCACGTGGGGTTTAGAGAAGGGGGGATAATTTAAATATTCCATCTCTCCCTCTCTCTCTTCACACAGCACCTAGCCCCCCTAAAGGGGGGGTTTGCGCGGGCAGGCACGTTGGGCGCCTTGCCCGCGTAAACCCCCTTGGGGGGGCTTTAGCGGGCCACTCCCTAATGCAATAAAAAAAAGAAAAAAATGAAGAGAAGAAAACCTCCCAGCATTAACCCCATTCTATCTCTGCCTTCCCCACCTAAACCTACCCCTTTAGGTGGGCCAGCCCGTCAACCCCTTTACCTTTAGGTGGGAGCCTCACCACCCAGCAACCCCTTTGCCTATAAATCCCCGTGGAAGGCCAAGGGTCACATAGATGCAAGGAGGATCAAAGGCACTGAAGCTACTTGGAGCACTTGGAGCGTAACCTGATCGTTTGTTCGTGTTCGGCTTAGTACACGTCGAGGGTATGTCAAATCAACACCCCTCATATGACGTTTAGCCAAAACACACGAACATTCTCCTCTACGTATGGAGCGCTATGGTAACCGCGAGAACACCCGTCCATTGGGTTCGCTTACGTATGGCGCACCATGATAACAGCGTCAACACCCTCATGTTGGGACCTCCGATATTTCAGGACCGGTATCCGACTGCTCACTCTGAGCCGGTGACCGACTATCATGTCAGCCGTCCTGAGTTAGTCGGACCTTAGCCTGGAAGTATCATCTCCGAAGCCCGGTCCTAACTCCCAGACATACTGACACCCGGCACGCATACCTTTCCCAGTCAACGTCAGCATCCCAGTAGCCAGCCCGATATGCACCGCTTCATAGCGTCTCTAGTCCCTTCGGGGACCCACTGTAAAATAACGAAAAACCTATGTTAATGAGCAATGACCCGGGAATCGATCTTTGAGACGAAATTATCCCGTGGCTTGCTTCATTGTATTAAGGCCTTTTAGCGCCTCTCTGTAATGCCGGTTATGGCTCACTATAGCGAAGTGTACTCGAAAAACTCGATCCTTTTTCCTCAACACACTTTGGTGTCTCCGCTCTCCGGCTCCCAACGATATTTGCCTCTCGGGTTAGTACATGCCTGCTCCTTGCCGAGCCAGAGTTCGTAGCCCCATCCCAACCCACGGTTTTCCCAGTTCTGTTGCCTTTTGTCTAGGTCACAGAATCAGACGGTCAAATTTGAGCTGCAGGGCAAGCTATATCCTTCCTCTATACTATGGCTTCCAAGGTTCCCAGTCCTCCTTCAGTAGGAAAAAAAAGGTGCTTGAATTCAATCCGATGTAAAACAAACATCGGCTGCTTGCGATCGGTAGGGAAGATGTCCTGTACACAAATCCTCACAATCGCCTACACTCTTACCGACGGAACCTCCTTCTCTCCACGTGTTGCCTGACATTCCAAGCCCACGTGCGGTGCCCAGGCAGAACTTTCCAGATCAAACCCTAGTTGCGTAGGTGATCGTCAAGAAATCGACTGGGCACGCCCGCATTCCACCAACTGTCCTGGCCCCTGTCACTTAGAACGATGAACGACTAAACACACACTACCTCGTCTCATCAGGGCCTTCACATCGTTCTTTGTGTTCTCTGACTAATACCCCCGGAATCCCCATGCGCCAAGTCGACCCATTCTCGGCCTTCCGTAAAAGGCGAGTGTGTATCACCACTGCGAGAGAGAAAAAAATAATAATAGGAGAAATCTCTCGCGAGCGCGAACACCCCTTAAGAAGGGTATTCTCAACTAAACTGTTAGTTTGTTAGTGGGTCACCAAGGTGAAGTGACTGTGAATGTGTAGGTTAGTGCACTTATTTTTGAAATGAGCGCAATTAAACTGCCGACCGTTGTCACTCACTATCACCCCGGGGATGCCAAAGCGGCATATAATTGATCGCCACACGAAACTCCATATTACACTCTCAGTTATCTTCGCAGTAGCTTCTGTCTCAATCTACTTGGCGAAGTAGTCGATGGCAACAATGTCACGCCCCGAACTGATAGCAGCGAAAACTTGCTTGGAACGTGGCTACGAACAGTCATGAATAATCAGAACAAACCACAAGCCACACAGTAAGGCCAAAAAAATAACGACAAAACTATAATTTTATTTATTTTAAAATACCATTAATTACACTTTGTTGACTCAACTTACATTGATATAAAAAGAAAGAAAAAAAACTCAAAAAATTTCAAGACTAGACTCAAGAAAAAGAAAAAGACTCGGACGTCAATCTTCTAAAGCATTCATCACTCTTGCCCTTCCCCGTATGATTGAACATCTTCATCATCATTACCTCAAAAATATTAAGAGAAACTCGGTGAACAAAAACGCTCAGTACGAATTACACCTCTACTGCTAGGTAAAATATAAATGATTAACCAATTATCCAATATTCAATGAAATGCTATGCCATGAACGATATTGTAGCACCCCGATAAAATTATAGGCAATAAAAATCCCTATATACATTCACAAATTTCGTAAAGGAATAAAAATTCACCATAAATAATTCTCAAATAATTGAAAAGAGGTCCAACTCAAATAAAATATAAATGTTAAAGCCCTCTCACTTGTGAACCCCATTTGAAAGAAAACCCAATAAATAATAAACTCAACCTCTCACGTTAAGCACCAAAAACCACAATATATATAGAGCCCAACACAGAGAACCCAATGGGCTTCCCGAAGGAAACCAAGGCTTTTGGTAGATGGGCCTACGAGGATGCATGTATATAAATAATAATAATAATAATAAGTTTTCTTTTTAAAAAAAACCCTAAACACGTCGATGGTTGCATGGGAGCAATTAGATTCCTGCGAACAAAACTGGGAAGGCGGCTGTGTTTGGGTGGGAATAGGAACTAAAAGGACCGATGGTAACATGTCTTAGGATTCTAACTAAGGGTTCCCGCTAGGACTCGTACACGTAGGATTCTTGCACGCGGTGAGATTTTCCCCCTATATATATGCCAACCCGTTCAGACGCCTGAAGGCTGAGGTTGCCCGTGCGTCGAAGGGGGGAGGTGCTGCTGTTGGAGTGCACCTGCCGTTGCTGACGAGTTGCAGAGAACCCGTGGGGAGGGACGCGTTGGCTTCTTCCTTACTGGGTGCGACGGCGTCGATCCTATCTTCTTTTTCCGTTCCCCTTCCTGCTTCTACGTCCACAAGAGGTAGGTGTTCTCGATACTCCAGTAAAACCCAATAATAAACTGAGTTCGTGCATGTGTATTCAGCGTCCTCGTTCCCTGCATGTTTTAAGTAGTGTAAACTATCTCTCTTTCACGTAAAATCCGTTAACACACGGGGTTAAGAATTTTATAATCATGTAATCACACATCTAAAATTTTTGATAAATATATTTTTAAAATCTCTAAACTTTTATTTTAATTTTCATGTATTTAGATCCATGAAATGGTTGGTATTTGAAAACCGACACTGTTCATGAGGTTAACAATCGTATCATCCTGGTCGATTTTTATCTTTATAATCATATAAAATAAAATTGTGATTTTTCATGATTAAAGATCTTGTATTTTTATCTTATTTATCAAATAATTTGTTTTACAAAATTTCTCTTAAATAAAAAGTGACTATTCATCGGTTAAACTTCCGTGTGCCTTTAAAGATTTTTATCTTTTTAACAAGATAAAATTAAATTGTAATATTTCATGGTTAAACATCTTAGATTTTTCTCCTAATTATCACATAATTTATTTTACTAATTTCCTGTTAAATAAAAAGTAGCATTGTTTACGTAATTAGATTTCGTACTCTCTTTAAATATTTTTATCTTTTTAACCAGATAAAATAAAATTATAATATTTCATGGTTAAAATCCTTAGATTTTTCTCTTATCTATCACATATTTTATTTCACTAAATTCTTATTAAATGAAATGTGACACTATTCACTCTTTGATAATAGGTTAAAGAAATACTTTGACGTTTTTTCCTTGTGAAATAAATAAAATAAAGAATTAGCGTCCTTATGAATTGACGCTATTTTAATAATTTGCAGCTCTCTAAAGAGACGCATATTCTTACAAAATAATTAATTTTAAAAATATAAGTAATTGACGTCTAGACGCTAGACGCCAATTTTAATTAGCGTCCACTGCTCAGATGTCATTTCTCGACAGTTTCAAATCGTGTTTCCTTGATCACACACCGCTAGATCTTAGCATGTCGTCTCACGACCAAGACAAGGTCCCCATTTTTTTTTATCGCTCACACTCAACTCTCAGTGAGGTTAGGACCGTCCATCGGATATTCCTTCCGTCGGATCGGTGCTTTCTTCGTCGAGACCTCCGTAAGCCTCCACTAGTCTTGGAATCCCACAAGGCAGCCAAGCTGATTGTACCATAAAAATCTTGGAACCCTTGATTGTCATGTCACTCTGAAGAAACATGACGTCTCAGCCATCACGGATCGTCCCGATGGGTCACCGAGAGAAGTCTAGTCTCGGTCTGTAATTGGCGACCTGATAGTCGACGCCAATTAGAATTAGCGTTTGTGACACTGACGCCAAATCCGTTCGTGCCTACTATTCCTGATAATTAGTGTCCATATGGTAGACGCTATTTCTTAAATTTGCGGTGACTGTATATATGCCATTTAACCCAGTTTTCACGAATGCTCAGATTTTCATGAGAGATTTATCGCTATATTGTCCCTACTCAATGTTCGGTCCTTGAACTCCGTTATATCACGGATCTTCCCGGTTATCATCCGCATTAGTTATGATATATCATTCCCCTTGGGAGATTCCTTGTCAATATTTTGAGAACATAACCCTTTGACTTTATGTTGGCCATAAATGTAAGATTCTGAAATATTAAGGGTTGTGGGTTCGTGACAACCAATGCCAGGTAGGACGGAAGTCCATTCTGTAAACCATGGAAATTCTGGGTGTGGCATTGTACCAAAGTCTGTAAATCTGTAAAATTCTGTTATATCTGTTATCTGCAATTTCTGTTATTGGATTATTCTGTTATTCTGTTCATTCGGATAAATTTAGATATTCTGCTAGACCAATTATTTCTGCTTACCATTATTGAAATTCTGATTTATTCTGGCCAAATTCTAAAGTTATGTTCATCTGAAGCATGTGTCATTGGTTTATACTAGCATCTCGTCCTTGGTTCTGTATGGAAATTATTTTCCTTTCTCTTGAACTTATACATGTCATTGGCTTGGATGTTCGTTAATGATCCTCCTCTCCACTAGATCGATTATCATGACTTTGAGTTACATCATTCATGCATTGCATATTCATGAACATGATTAATTGGCTAATCACCTATATTCTGCTTGATGAGAGATGTAATTCCTAGTGAGCTTTTTGCTCATCCAGCCTATTTTAATATTTTTCAAGTAATAGTGCCGAAGACAATCAATTAGACGGGGAAAGGGAAGAGTCATGAGTGCTCTGGAGAATCGAGTCGGTGTCTTTTATTTTCTTGAGTCTTGTCCTGTCATTTGAGTCTTTTTCCTTTTAAGTGTAATCTTGAGTATTTTCTTTTACTTATGTAAGTTGAGTCGAGATATGTAATTTGACAATTGATTATTAATAAGATTTATATTTTGTCAACTTTGTCTAATCTTGTATTTGTGTCTTGTGGTTGCTCTGATTATTCATGACTATTCGCTGCCACGTTCCGAGCATTGCGTTCCGCTACTTTTGGTTCAGGGCGTGACAGATATAAACCATAAATCAATATGAAACGCAATCTATCAATAAGAGGAGACGATCAATATCGATTTCAATGTCAAGGATAGATATGAAACTTTAAAAAAAAGGAATAATGCCAATACAGAATCAAGGACAAGATAGCAGTATAAAACAATGAGCTTGTGATCCAGATGAAAATAACATATAGAATTGGTCAGAACATATCAGAATTCCAATAATAAAGCAAGATAGAGGATTAGCGGAATATCAATTACCAGATTACCAAAATAACAGAATATCAGAGTAACATGATAACATAATAACATAATAACAGAAATAACAGAGGTTGGTGCAATGTCACACCCAGAATTTTCCCATGGTTTACAGAATGGACTTCGGTCCTACCTGGCATTGGTTATCAGTGGACCCACAGCCCTTAATAAATTCATAATTTACAGATATGGCCAACATGGAGTCAAGGAGTTATGTTCCAAAAATATCACGAATGAAATTCCAAAGGAAAATATCATGACATAAGCAGTATAGACGATATTTAGGAGGAATATAAGGTCAATAGTACCTTTCATAATCAAATCTCGGACATGTAAACCATAGTCAAACTGAAGAAAGCAAGCTCGGGAAACTGGGTTAAACGCAGTCATGAACAGTGCCGCGATCCGTCAAGAACGCGGTTGGTCGTAAGGCCGCGACCAGAGTAGAAGAATCCAGACATGGGTCTTTCACAGAACGTGATCAGAAAGGATACCACATTCATTAGGGAACGCAGTCGAATAGAGAGCCGCGATCAACCCAAGGGTTGGAAGGAACGCAGTCTCTGATCAGGCACGTTCTCAAACAGAATCTGAACGCGGTTTAGAAGCAGGCCGCGTTCAATACAGACTCAACAGATTGCAGTAGAATGCTGTTCTATCATCCAAAAGGCCAGTTGAACCCTATCCTTCACAGTAGGACGAGGATTCCAAATATTTACAGGGATTTTTGTGATACAACCTGCTCGGCGTCCTAGTGAGAATCCTAGACTCGTGGAGACTTACGGATGCCTTGATGAAGAAGTTCCAGTCTGACGGAGGGAATATCCGGTGGAGGGTCCTAACTTCACCAAGAATAGTGTTCTTATTTCACTACCAAAAACCAATAGAAGCGATATGTTAATATCACCAGAGTGACACAACCTTCAATCAATATATCACATGATATAGAATATACATTACATGATAAAAATCAAAACTCTCAATCAATATAGCTATTATGTAATAAAGTAAAACATGGTATGATTAACCAATTTCAGGTTTAACAGGAAGATCTACTCTTTTAATCATACTAAGAACATTAGAGCCAAGATAAGACATGAAGTCAAGATAGGCTATGAACATGATCATGGAGACTTTTGAAAATTAAAGGTTAAACATGGTTCCTAATTACATTAGTTGGTTCAAATGATATGCAGACGTAAAATCATGCATTTAGAGTTATTAACACTCACTTATCATACTGGATAAGGCATTAGAGTTCCTGGGAACCCGAGCCAGAATGCGGTCATCAGGGGCACCGCGACTATCAAGAACGCGGTCTGTCGGGGCACCATGATATAAATAGAAATATCAATTAAAATAAAATTTATAGCATTAGATCGCGATCTATCAGGCTACCACGTTCAGAGACACAGTTCCTGTATTGGCCACGACTACGAACAGACAACCGTTCCCGTAGAGAAACCCTAAAATAATGATAACTGGTCCATAATCCATGAAATTCCTGCAATATGCCCCTAAAAATTGGGGAAATGATGTAGGAAGAGAGAGGACATACAGATGCACTTGTTTGAATCATTAATTGAAGGTTTAGCCCGAGAGATCACCTACTTTTGATCCGGATTAGGAAGAAGAATAGCGACGCCAGAAAACTCGAAGAAAACTCATGAATTCCTCTCCTAAATCGATTTTCCCATGCCTAGAAGCCTTTTCTCACGATCTAAGGTCGACTAGGGAGACTATGTGGTCCTATTTATAGGATCTCATGCATCTAAGAGTCCTAATTAGGTCAAGGAAATCTAGATAGGGAAGAACTCTGAAAATCTCGATTCTCATCTATATCTAGGGCCGCCCTACCCCATCTGAATCGAATTAGGGTTAAAGTTTAGGTTAGATTTGACCTCCTCTTAGTGGATTAGGGTTTGGTTGAAGTTATAGCCCATTAAGGTTAGATTAAAACCAATTTAGCCCATTTTAAAACAAAGGTTTTAGAAATTTCAAATTTTAGAAATTAATTTAGCCTTTTAGCCCATTAAGCCTTAATTTATTGGCCCAATAAAATTTAAAAGTTACCATGATTTTCTTTGATTTCCATTATAATTTCTTTTATCTAATTCCATTATAATCATTCAAGTTTTTTCCCTTTTTCAAATTTTACACTTATTTAATTAGTCCTATAAAAATCAGGTTGCTACATCATCCCCCACTTAAAAGAATTTGATCCTCCAAATTCACACGACATTCATTTCTGAAATAAAAGTGGGGTACCTAGTCCTATTTCCCAAACATCGCAAGAGATCACATAACCATGCTAACAAATAATCTACAATCTAAGGGAAGGAAAACTAAGTTAAGGTTAAGGGGTACCTATAGCTACTTCATCGTCAGCAAGCTCGACCCCTCTCAATGCTTGCAACCGTCCTTGACGTCGTGCTTCTTTGTAATCCTTCGCCTGCAGAGGTTGGTCTTTAAGAAGAGGACAATTGGATACTTTATGCTCCTGGCTCCCACGGTGAAAACATGCTCTGATCTTCCATCGACACATCTCGGATTGATGCCCATCATTCCCGCAATGCTTACACTTCTCCTCCTTATGCTTCTTGCCATTCAGAACGCCATTACCATCATTGGGCCTCTTATTGCCATTACCCAACTTCTTCTTCTCCATTCCTACCTTGATCTTTTCAGACAATTCCATGACATCCTCTAACAACTGAGCTCTCTTCACCATCTCGGCATAAGATTGAATATCCATCGGTGCCAATTGGGATATGAATTGTAACCTTTACCCATTCAAAAATCACTTGGCCTTCATCTTATCAGTTACTATCAAGTGAGTTACATAACGAGATAAGCTAGAAAATTGGGTCTCATACTCTGCTACGGATATACTCCCTTGCTCAAGGGAGGCGAATTCTCCAACCTTTCTCTCCCGAACTCTCTCTGAAAAATATTTATCATTAAAGTACTCCAAAAATTTCACCCAAGCTACTTGATCATTAGGCAAAGTAGCTTCCACATACTCCGACCAAGCCCTCGCATCCTTCTCTAATTGGAAAGTCGCTAGAAGGACCTTATCTTGGTCCGAACATTGCATTACCCTAAAGATTCTCTCCATCTCCTTAATTCAATCTTCAGCTTCATCGGGATCAGGGGTTCCACTAAATCTAGGGGGATTGAGACTCCAAAAATTCTGATGCAACTCCCCAACACCATGATTCACTCCTCCCTGAGCTACCTACTGAAGAGCTTGAGTCAAACCTTGAACAGACCTTTGCATCTCCCGCCATTGCGCACGCTCAGCAGCCATCATGCTAGCTATCTAGCCCCTATAAAACAAATTATACAAGATTAACAAATTACTCTAATAAAAGTTGTTTAGCCAATTTTTATAAGTCGGTTTTAGCACTTAACCCATGGTTCTATCCAATCTCACTGGCCAACATTGGGAATGAACCTAGCTTGTAAGGCAACCTATAGTCAAGACCTAGGGTTTCAACAAAACCTAGACTCTGATATCACTTCTGTCACGTCCTGAATTGATAGCAGCGGAAACTTGCTCGGAACGTGGCAGCAAACAATCATGAATAATTAGAGCAAACCACAAGATACACAGTAAGGCCAAAAAAATAAGGACAAAACTATACTTTTATTTATTTTAAAATATCATTAATGACACTTTGTTGACTCAACCTACATTGATATAAAAAGAAAGAAAAAAACTCAAAAAAAATTCAGGACTAGACTCAATAAAAAGAAAAAGAAAAAGACTCAAACGCCAATCTTCTAGAGCACTCATCACTCTTGCCCTTCCTCCTCTGATTGAACATTATTTACTCGAAGTCGGAGACCACGGCGAGAAGGGGAATAAAGCGATAAAGGAAAATAAGGGAGTTTAGGTTATCTCGGGGATATTTTCCTCTGTAGCCATATGCCTCTCACGACAGTACCGTATGTAGACACCCATTTTTTACCAATAAGTTGAGCCATTTTCTTGTTCTCCTAATTAACGCCCCAATTGGTCCTTAATTGGTTGCTTTTCTGGTCTATTTTGTGAGACATCTCTATCCATTTTCAGCCCTTGGATTCAACTTTTGTGCCCTGGATATCAGCCCAAAGCTTTGGTCAATCCATCTTGAACGCGCTCACCACTGATGCCGCGTTACTAATTATCGTGCTATAGAGTAATAGCATGTTCCTATTCAAACATTGATTGAGTGACATCTTGCAAGGGCGCTATTTCTTTAAACTATTGATTGAGCGACTTCTCACAAGGGCGCTTATTCTTTTGGTAACGCGGCGTTATCGCGCTCAACGCCTATGGCGCGTTCTTGAGGCTTTGGTTTTTGACCGACCGACTTTGACCGGCCAATCTGGATCGCAGTATATCGTGGCGGCGCGTTCCTAAAGCACGCGGTGCTCATCCTGAGCGCTTTCTCAGACGAAAACCATGTCCGACCGAAACCCTCTCTTTCCAATTTTAGATCCTTATCTGGGTAAGTTTCGGAGCTCGATCCACACAGGGAAGGTTCCTAATCCTTTTAGGACTCCCTCCCCCTCAATAATCGGCAGGATTGCCCGATCTTGGGCCTCCAAATCCTTGGATTTCTGGGAACTCCGACCTAGGGTTTCTAGTCCACCTTGCTTCTATAAATTGGGTCCATGGTCGTCGATCTCAGAGGATGCGACTTAGAGGACTTGACCACGGGGAAGGGACGAGGCTGTGCTTCGTTCAGGATCTTCAACTCCTCGTCCCTTTGTCGTCCAAGGGAGTATTTAGGGCATTCTTTCTCGTTCTTCATTTTCCCCCTTTCTTTATGTCTTTTAACCCTCTTTAATCTTCGCATCGCATAGCATATTCTTCTCAAAATCACTCCTTTTCTCAAATATACGCATACACACACACACCAAACCTATTTTTGGCCCTTCCATAGGGGTTTAAAACCACCAAAACACCCAGGTGATCTAGCCCTCCCTTTACATGCTTTTATTGAAAATAGGGATAGATCCTACACTAATCATGTTCTAATGGGCCTTTTATTTGTTGTTTTTCATTGATTTGCAGGCATAAGAAGAAGGAGACGTGAGGCCCTTGCACCTTGGCCGGCCTTGGAGCAAGGAAGGAATCAACTCACACATACTGTAGTCTTCTCTGATAACGCGCTATAAGTTACCACCGCGGTCCACATAACGCGCCCAGAACCATAAGCGCGATCTAAAGAACGCGCCCATTACAATCAGCACGTTAATCACCAGGCCCTCCTTCGGCCTCCCTTTTAATTTCTGAGGTAATTAGTGTCCCCTTTTGTAGTCTCATACTATTTGGCACGCTATTGGCCTCAAGGGCGATCACGGATGTATTTTCTTTATCATATATCGCATGTGCCCCACCCCCTTTTTCATTTATCACCATCATTATACGCTTCATTTTCCACCATTATTCATTACCATCTTTGGGGTGGTCGATTTTTCGATCTACATCTTTTGGCGATCACGGTGGGACCCTTTCTGCCCACCATGTCTGTTCTTCATGCCTGCCTGCCTCTTAACTTGTTCATGTGTGTGTGTGGTTGTTTATTGTTTTTTTATAGTTGCATCAGTTTCTCCTCTTTGTTGTCATCGCGACCAGAGTCGAAATCGCATCCATTGACGCTCCTATTTTTGGAACCGCATTCCTTGTGTCTCTGTGCGTCAACGTTGCATTCAGTTCCTCTATTTTTTCGTTTCCTTTTGTTGTTCTTTTGAGTTCTCAGATAATACGCCTGGTGCCTCTGGCGCGACAGTGTCGCGCTCCCTGATTGCATCGCGTTCAGGTAAGTCCCTACCCGAGAGCTATTTTGTTACATCATTCATCGGGCTTCTGTTTGTCATCTTCCCTGGTTGCATCTTGTACCTTTCTTGTATATTGTTATGCATTCATTTTGCCATATTCTCTTTACTATCTTCTAGATTTAGCTTAGGCTTTCTTGCATTCATCGCGTGTTTGGTCTTGGGAGACCTCCTCTCCCTACACTTTTAGGAGATCATACCCTCTCTTGGTTAAGGAAGGACCCTCCATTTAGCACTCCATCTCATTGGACCGGAATCTCCTAAACCAAGGCCTCCGTAAGTCCCCGCACCCGTGGATTTCCGCACGGACGCCGGGCAGGTTGTACCTTTGAAGTCCCCGGAGTTTAGTTGACCTATGCGTGGTGAGAATTAACCTAGCTGGCACTGGAGTTGAACAACATTGAAACTAGGTTCCTACCTTGAGTGAATCGCATACATTTATTAAAGATCATTTATTCACATCAAGGGATACATAGAAACAAGCATAAACCCTCACTTGTTTGATATCTTTGCAAAGTTGATTGGGGTTGATTGTTGCATGATGTTTTGCTTTGATAATCAAACCAACATGTCTAATAATGTTCGTAATCAAGAGGATAACCAACCTAGCGCATCTTATGATCCTCATTTTTATAATTCTCACTGCAATCTTCCTATGGGGTCACGCCATCATCCTTATGGTCTTGCCCGACCCATGGACAATGTCCAATCGAATGGTCCATCACATCCATCGCGAGCCACTATCCCCCCAGAACCATCTCCTCCCAATGATGAGAAGGTTTCCCAAGTCCTCCGTGCAATAGATCATCTCAACCCTTAACAAATCCAGGCCCTTAAGGCCGTTATTGAGGGTACATCTCCTTCCTCTCATCCTCCTTCCACTCCCATTCGGGTGGCCCATCACCCGCCTCCCTCTTCTATTCACACTCCCATTCGGGTGGCCCATCACCCGCCTCCCTCTTCTGCACATACTCCTCTTCGGGTGATCCATTACCCGCCTTCTTCTATTCCTCCTCCTTCACTGCCCCAAGGCCCATCTATTCCTTGCAACCCGACTCGATCGGGTCCTTTTCCGGGTCAGCCCGTTAATCCCCCTCCACGGCCATCTTATGCGGCCCCTCCTTCAAGGCCACTATGCCAACCCTCTATTCCTCAAGTTATGCCTCTCCAACAAGCTCTCGTTGATAAAGTCGCTTCATTGGAGGAACAATTAAAGAGGGTCACAAGTCCGCGGCCGCCTCCTCCTCATCAAGTCAATCCTCTTCACGCCTTCATGAACAACATCACGAAGATGGAAAAAGAATGGAAGGAAAGGAGAGATGATTACGGCATCAACACAAGTGAGCAAGATATCTTACCAAGCTTTGATGATCAAGTGGACGCCGTCTGCCCTCCACCCATTAACACCACTCAGTCATATGGCTCTCCGCCTCCGCACTCACGTAACCCTCCACAAAATCCTCCACATCACATTTCTCCACCACCACCCGTCATTACGCCTCCACCACGGCGTCCACTTGAGTTAGATGATCATGAAGAGTTGGAGACGGCATGTGATGATTTTGAAGTTCCTCAAGAAGCACCCATTCTGAGTTTCTTTCGCTTTCCTCTCCCTCCATTGCCACCCGAAGAATTCCCTGCTCAGGACGATGCCACCGTCCCCAATCCAACCCCCATTTTTGAGACCTATTGGTGTTACGATGATGGGTCGATGCTTCAATCACCCACACCGGCGCATCAAGGTCCGCCTCCTACCCTTCAAACCTCTCGCACAGCAACTAAAATCTGACGTTTCCAACGTGTCAAACCCTCCATTATCACCCCCCAACTCCTACATCATCAACCTCCGAAAAACTGGCCCTCACCGAACCTCCCACTAAACCCCCCATTACACCTCTATCGACCTCCACCCCATCGGCCCTCGCCGAGCCCACAACCAAACCTTCTCCAGTTGACCTCCCATTGCCGCCACCTCGGCCCTCCCCTATATCTACAACCTCAAACCTGGCTTTGCCTACCCCCTTACCCAAACCCGTGGCTGATCTTGAGCAGGGTCCCCCCCATTTGCATTTGTGTCAACCCCGTCTGCTTCCGAGCAAGGGGGGAAGCCCCACGTGTTTGAACCTCTGCCTCCGCTTATCCTTCCGCTAATGCTATCCATTAGACCTTCATTACATTGAGCCTACCGCCTCCACCTCATCTCTCATCACCCTCAGAGTGAGTGTGTTTCTATGAGCATATGTGCCGAGGATGTTCAAGAACCGGGCAAGAAGGAATTGGCCGCGACTATGCTACTCAAGAGTCAATATTTTATTTGTCGGATGCCGATTCGCGTACTTGTGTTGGGCGATTTTGAAAAGTCTCCTCTGAAGCTCACTAAAGCAAGTTGCCAAAAATTGATGCAACTAAGGGCCAAAGCCGCACTTACCAGTGTCACATTGCTCATTGACCAATCTATTTTTGATGTTCTCATTACCCCTCATTTTGTTATGGTGCGTATGCCTAAGAAGGGGTTCTCCTCCAAAATCGTCATGACACATGCTATTGTCGAGGATATGATAATTGAGGGCAGGCCAAAGCACCTCTTGCTAGAAGCCATCAAGTCTACTTCATATTTGCTTCCGTGCAAGGGGCAGGCAATTCCATCAATAAGCATGCCGAATGGGGAGTTCCCATGTGTTGACATAACGAGTCTATCAAGGGTATTTATACAAGAGATTTGCTATGACAAGAGTATTACTCCACGAACAAGTCTCCTCAATGCTCCCCGTATTTGTTTGCCAAAGAAGGATGCTGTGAATATCAAAGGCCAAGGGGCAAGGATTGCACCAAACATTTATCCGAAAGGAGCCAAGCCTTCGGCACGGTGGGCCCATTATGAAAAGAGGCATTTGGGCCGAGCCGCTACAACAAAATCATCTGCCAAGAAGAAAAGGAGGTTCAAGGCTCGAAGAATGTGTGAGGGGCGCCCAGTTAGATCAGCTCCCCCTTGTTCTCCTCCCTCCTCCTTCATTTTATTAAGCTCCTCTCCTTGGGTCCTCTATCTCCCCTCTTCCAAATCCATTCTTTTATCTTTTCTAAGTCATGTTCTTCTTCCTCGGTTTCCCGTTCAATCTGGTTCATCTTCCCTTTTTCAACCCTCTCACCATGTTTTCCAAGAATCCTCTCATTCTCACCCACCTTTCTCCCCGGGTCCTCCTAGTAGTCCCAGCTTTATGCCTTCATTCCAATACCTTTTCCCTCTGGGTCATTCACCTAATCCATCCGCCTCTCAAGGGGGTTCGGATCCTTTTCCCCCCATTCGTTGGGATTCTTCTCCAAACATGTGGTACGTCAGTCTTCATCCCTCTCCCAATCACGGTCTCCGCCTTTTCTCATGCTGCTTTCGGGGCTTTAGTCCCCCATGATCCCCTCTGATGCTGGCATCTTCTGTAGGCCCTCAGGTTTTAAGGAATTCATGCCCTAGCAAGGGAGTTCAAGCCCTTCCTCTTTTTCTTGTTATCTTCCTTTGTCTGTGTCCGTCTACTCATCACTCGGTCATGTTGATTTATCTCCTACCTTCATCCTATCCTTCATCTTGCGAGCTCCCAAGACAATGAATGCAAGCGCAAGGGGCAACATGCTGACCGCTTCAGGATTACAAGTTACCTTCATTAAAAGATGCAAGGTACGATTTAATTGCGCAAGAATGCATCTTTGATTTTTCATATTTCATTTCTACGCATAAGCATAAAAAGTGAGGTGTTCAACATGATAATGAGTGATTCGTTCAAAAAAAAATCATGTCTCAGTCAAGGTTGTATTTTGCTTCTGCAACGTCTAAAGGTATAATGAACTCTGTGCCAGGAGTCCGGCGTTCTCTCCCCGGTCGTTAAGGGCTATCCATTTGCACGGGTCGCACACACTACACGGCATCCTTAGCCGGCTCCCTTGGAAAACACCGTTCCTACTTTGGCCATGTTCGAGGGGCATGAAGGTCTTTTTCTCCTCCTCACTCGGCTCAAGTGTAGGGGCAGGCGGTAAAATAGGTAAGACGACCAAACTAAGCACTCCCCGAAAGGAAGAAGTGTCAAATATGGACAATCTATTAAGACCTTGTTCTCCAGTAGCAAATTCCGAAAGTCAATATTTTGATCAAAGTCAAAAGGACGAACCACAAAAAATAAAAAATCAAAAAAATAGAAAGAAAAATAAAAAACTTGCATGGCAAGAGTGGCAGTACAGTTTCCCCGCGGAACGTCATGAACCCGGTCATATGCGTGTCAGAAGGAGAACTAAGGTTCGATAATATGACAAAAAGTTCCGGCGCAACAGACCTAATCCCTAGGGGGTGCTGTGAGTAGAAGTCAAACTTTTGATACCCTTACAACCTTCACCGAGTTTGTCTCCAAATTTTCTTCCATTTCTCCCACTAAGGCCGAAGTATTTCTCGGGTATGGGCCTTGTAGGAGCACCGATGACCTGGGACAGTTGGTTAGGGGATGCCACCCTCTAATACACCCCTGCGCTCTGGGTATCTTTTAGTTAAAGGGGAAGGAACAAGCTGAATTAGCCTTGATTTTCCAGTTTGCAAAGTTAAATCTAGCATTATGTTTCTTCAAAAAAAAGAAAAAAAAGAGAAGGAGAAGAGTGCTCATGTGCATAGATTCTTATTTTTATTATACTAGCATGTTGCATTTGCATTCTACCTTAATTGATAAGGGCTTGACCTTTTGACCCACCTCCTTATTGAGCAAGAAGCCAAGTCGGAACAGTGGAACTAACGCGTTTTATGAAGTGTTCTACAGGGACAGGTACACAAGCAAAGCAAAGTAAAGAACAACCACAAGAAACGCAAGAAGCAACAAATCTGTTCCATTCCACTAATATCTGTCAAATGTACAAAAGTGAGGATGGATGTACAAAAAAAAATCTCTCTAACTCTCTCCTCCACCCTCCTCATCCCCCTCTCTCCTTGAACTCTCAACCTCTCCCTGTCCTCCACCGTGAGGAGTAAGCCTAGGTGGACCCATCGATCCCCGCGAGGCCGCACTCATGTCGCCCCGCGCTCTCCTCTCAACATCCACTCTCCTCTGATGCTCAGAGGAGGTAACTAGATAGTCTGTGCGCGAGTAGGCACTGGCGCGTCCCTCACGCTGAGCACGCTGACGCCCTCGGCAATAGCGCTCCTCCACGTCCCTCGCACGCTGCTCGGCAATCCCCAATCGGGTGCCCAACTGCACCCTCTCCATCTCCCGCTCTACCCTCTCTCTCTCCCATCTCTCCCTCTCTCTCACCCATCTCTCCCTCTCTCTCTCTCCCTCACGCTCCTCCCTCTCTCTGGTCCTCTCGCTCCTCTCCACACTGAGGAGGATGCGCAACTCTACCACATCTCGGGGCAGCTCCTCTGCATCACGGTGTCTCAGCTCTACCTCTGCCGTCCGTAGCTCTCCTTCCTGCACCCGAAGTCTTGGTCAGTGAACAATATGGATGAATCCTTTTAAGACTAAGTTAAAGGAGTCGGTTGCTTACTCCCTCCTGGAGGGAGGCCTCTACCACCTCAGCACGAGCTAGTGCTCCGGCGAGCTGACTCTCAAGCTCGGTGTGGTCGCAGGCAGGCTACGTCGAAGAAGCGGCACCGTGGGAAGATTGGACCCTCTTTAGCTCCTCTCGCTGAAATAAAAGGATTAACAACAATTAACAAAGATAAGCCCTAATCATTATGAAGCTACAAGTGAGAATCTTACCAGCTCATCTACGGTGCGCTGGAGGTCATCGCACTGCTGCACTGTGGAGTCAAGGAGCCCCTACAGCATGGCTAGTCTGCCCTCTGGATCAAACTGTGAAAACAACACAAAATGTTAATCACACAATTATGAATCTTTAAGGTTTGGAGAAAGTTTATGATGCGGGACGGACAGCGAACCTGGGACTCTAGCTCGCGGACGTCCCTATGCGAGGGAAACGTGGGATCGTGCGCGGTTGAGAAATCGGCAATGAGCTAGGGTGGTCAACTCTCTCTCGAACCCAGATCGGGTCACGGGACGGGCCACGCTCTCTCTCGCAGCGGTGAATAAATATATCGAGCTAATTAACCTATCACTTGCAGCGGATATGAAAATATACGAATTGAGCAAATGCGTTGGAGAGAGTGGCGAGTTTACCTCCACGCTCCGGGCGCGGGGAAGACGACCCCGGCCAAGATCGTAACTCCCGGTATAGAAAATGTAATTAATTACAGAAGTGAATTTCTATGCCCACTCCACGCAGGGAGGTAAGGGGCTACAATGTGCGCCCAGGAGGACCGATCTTGGGTTGACGGGCAGCAAGCCGGAAGGAATTTCGGGCTGGAGACTGGCTGATAGTCCATGTCGGTTCCCACTCAGTACTGTTCCAACCCGGTACAGCTAGGGAACTCAGCAACTGGGACGGCGGCTTCTGGTCGAATCCTTGCTGTGGAGACTAGCTGGGACACTTCTGATGGCTTGTCGACCGATCTCCGGGAGCGGCGGTCGCCAAAGGTGAGCCGGCGTATTTTCTGAGGAATTAATTCCGAGACTGAGTTGCTGGCCTGTTCTCGGACCTGATCTGTGCGCCTTCACGAAAAGAATTCTTACGCCCAGATCCGTTGTCAGATCGATGCAAAGATGGTACCGCTAAATAGAGGACTCGGAGGGCTACAACATATAATTTTCTGAGATCCATCAAGTGAATGGATTGAAAACAAAAATGACTGTCCCTTAACGGTTTCTGCTGGCTCGGACTGACAGACACACAGGACAGACTGAGTTTTCCCTGAAAATGAATTTTGACGGACAGGAAGAGGATAGATCTAGACCCTAGAAAAATTATGGGTGGAAGGTAGGAAAGTGCGGAACATGCATGAATTTTTGGAGATTTTTTGGAGATGTATAAGGGGTCGGGAAAAATAGAAGAACAGACTCCTATCATGCAGATCTACTGATTAGCAGACTGTCAGGGGTGGATTAAAAACTATGGAAAAAATATCAAACGGAATTTTAATGGGGCAAACTCTATATTGCTGGAAAGCTAACAGAAAGATGAACAAGCTCTCAAAATATCAGCTTGATCAGAGCTGGGAGCTGGGAGAACCGACCTCTTCTTCAGCTTGTTATTCTGGAACTCGGAGTTCAGGACAGCAGGGGGGATGGCGGCTTGCTGGTGGCTCCGATGGCAGCACGAACGGCGGTGGTGGAGCTTCACACCCCAGAGAGGAGATAGAGATTTGATTCGCTCCAATTTTGAGGGCTTCACACCCTGGATCTAGAGGGTAAAGAGGAAGAACAAGCAATAACAAGAGAGCTAGAGAGAGAGGGGCGCCCTTGGCATAATTTCCTTCAATTTTGCATTCATTAATTCTACCAAATGGAAAATACAATGATATATAGAAATGTAAAAAAGACCAAACCTACCCCTAGATCTAGGGTTTGGGAGGGGTAAACTAGGGATAGGATATTTAATCCCCATATGGTCAAATGGCCACATTAAATAAAAATACAAACATGATTGAACTAGTATTAAAGGGGAGTGCCCCCTTGACTTAAGGGGTTTCCACCTTTGAATTTTTTTAACCTTGTCCCCCATGGTCCAAGTCCATTCTTGGACTTTGAACCAGTCCCACATGGGCCATAGGACCAGGTAGACCAATGGGAAAGAGGGTGGGGGACCCTGCTAGACCCACTGGCATCTTACATAGAAACCAAAAGACTATAAAGACTAACCCTTTGGCTTATAATGCCTTATAATTTGTAAACCTAATTAGCCAAGAGTATAAATACAAACAAAAGGACATAAATACAAAAATAAAATGTACGTGCTCGGAGTTGATTCCCATCAATTCTCCCCGGGTGGGAAGAACTCGACCCCGTCGAGTAAGGGGTGCGACTGCTCGAGTAGCTCCGGCGGATCCGTCACCGTACCAAGTAGTGCGGGTACGCTCCACTCCAAGTAATCGTCTCGCATGCTACTGTGGGAACGAGGCTAGTGGTGGACACTCCGGGGTGGGGTCACTCTCAAAGGGGAGGAGGCGGCTCGAAGACTCACTAGGAATCACCGCTGGGTCCCTGTAGGTGACTAGATCCGGGACATGGATGTAGAGCTAATTCCATATTCCGACAAGTCTACAACGTACGCATTAGATCCGACTTGCCTCACACTCACAAGGGACTGACATCTACGAGCTTGCACAAGACCGACTTGACTTGACACATGCAGACTCACCATCCACTAACAAATGCATGCATAGACTCCTAACAAACCACACAAAGAAGAAAAACTGACTCATGCATGACCCTAGACTTAATGCGGTGACATCACCCCTAGGTGGTTATCATCTGAGTGCTGCATCCTGGGTGTCCATGGGTTCTTTCGGATCTTCTTCATAGAATTCATCAGCTAGTTCCGGCTCGGCCTCGTAGCTGACAGACACGATCCCGGAAGGTGGAGCTTCTCCAATCCTTTTATCCCCTAGGGCTAGTGATGTACAACTGGGACATTGGCCGACAAAGTGGCCAAACCCCTGACAGTGATAACACTGCAGTCGTGACCTACTAGTCTCTCCGATGAGTGGTCCCTTACCCTTATCCTCCCGACGGACAGGGGGTGTAGGCAACAAGGGGGGAGGTGTGGGTGCCGGAGGACGGGCAATAGGTCCCGGGGGGCGGGCAATGGGTGCCGGTGGTTGGGGTGGAGATAGATCCCTTAGCGGGGGCGGGCGAGGCCTTGGAGCGAATTGCTCCTGACGGGTGGGCTCTTGAGGTCGAGCCATGGGGCCCCTTGGATATGGGCCTAAGGAGCTATGGGGCTCCGCACCACGAAGAGGGATGGGGCCCAACCATTGGGTGGACTCGAACTCTCCCTCAAATTGCTCCATCTCGAGAGCAACCTGATACGCGTCCTCCAACTTATCCACCTTGCGGGGAAAAAGCTCATACTGTAGGTGTGGTCGCAGACCACGCCGAAATCGGGAAACAGTCAGGGAGCTTTCCTCCGTGGCATCACATCGCAGAAAGTATTCATCGAACTCGGCGATGTAATCGGAGACGGATCGATCTCCTTGGGTGAGACTCTGCCATCTGTCTATGAGACGCTGGCGGTAGGAGGTAGGGAGGTACTTCTTCCTAAGTTTGGACCTCATCTCATCCCACGTCCCTACCTGGGACTCCTGACGGTGAAACAGCAGGTTCTCCATGTTCTGCCAATAAGTTTGTGCATGCCCTAGCAGTTTTGTTTTGGCAAACTTGACTTTTCGGTGGTCCGTCATCTCAAATCACTCGAAATACCGGTCCATGCCGGCCTCCAAATCAAGATAGACCTTCGGGTCTAAGGATCCGTCAAAAGTGGGAGGATCCGCACGAACGGTCCTGGGGTCTGCTCATCCTCCTCTAAATCACGGTTCCGTCGTTGAACACGATAGTCACGACCATAGCCCCTATTCTCATTATCGGACTCGTAGTCATCCACCTCGGGGGCTCGGCGCCTCCTATCATCTACCCCTTGAGCCCTAGGAGCAATAGGTGGCTAAACCGGCTCTGGTTGACCATTTGTCGGCGCGGGATGCGCTTCAACCGGGGGTCTCTCTAGGACGGCTACCCTCCCTACCAGACCATGAAAAGACTGGTCTGACTCTACGGCCCTATCCTATAAGGCCTTCATCCTTCCCTCCAAATGAGCGCCTAGGCCATCCACTCGCGTACTCAATCGTTCCATCTTGTCCCCTCGTGTAGTCAACTCTTCCATTTGTTTCATAAGAGCTCGAAACATGTCGACCACCGATGACTCATCAAGACTAGGGACTCGGGGATCTACCATAGGTGGTGGTGGTGGTGAGTATTGGGTACCCCTACAAGTGGCCATGCAATGGACACGGGGTTGGAATGCACCGACCAAGGTGAAGTGATGAACCTAGACTTAACCAATATCTGGTACTTGGCGGAGTTACGGGGCGATTCGCCCTCTACAACGTGCCAGGGGCACGATCCTCTTATCTTCACATCCATGCACAAAAAAAAAGCACAAAAAAAATAAAAAAAATCATTTTGCTTACCTCCTTCGCGATGCGCGTCGCCGCACCTCCGGCGGGCTTTGCCATGCCCACAACGTCTTCGGCTTCTTCGGAGGGATCCTTTATGTCCATGGCTTCCTCATTTCCTCCCTCGGCCGACCTAGTCGCCGAGGACGAGCCCGTTTCACCTCCTCCCATCGTTTCTACCGCCGGCGAGCTCACCTCCGCATCTTCCCCTTGAGAGTGAGACCGTTGGCGGGACACCCTTCTTTTTGATCGCCGGGGACCCTCTTGAGCGTCCATTGATGATGGGCAAGGCGTAGCGGGGGGATCTCCTTCTCTCCAGTTTGAATGGGTGTGAGGTGCGGGGAAGATGAACGACGGGCGGCCGTTTTTTTGAAGGGGCTTATGCGTGTGTAACACGGTAATAGGTAATACGGCGATAATTTATTGTTGCGGTGTCGCGTATAGGCGCATTTTTATAAAATTCTAATAAAAAGAAATAAAAAGAAGAGAACAAGAAAAAACAAAAATAAAAAAAAAGCTATCACTCGTTGTTTGAAGCTTGCTTCGTTATGTCTTCCATAGTATGTTGCCTTGTTATGTTTGTGCTTGTCTGCTTTCTCCCACTATCCCATTTAGCCATTTATTTATTATGATTATCCATCTGTTGTGCATCTATTTACTCATCATTATTTTGTTTGTTACCACTTCATCATTTATTTTCTTGTTTATTATCACTTACCCTCTTGTTGAAATGTGAATTGGCACGCCATCAGGTAAGTATTCCATGCCCCTCCTCTTATTCCATTACTATATGTTATTTACGCTATTATATTATCTCAAAGACCGGCTGGTTCTCTGTGTGTTCGGGGATTTGAGTTCCCCTCTACCAAAAACAGTGATGATCTAGGGATATACAGTTAATCACTGGATAGGCCGTTTGGTCATCTAAGGCTTGGGACGATGGTTCCAATTTCTAAGTTGATGCGTGGATAAACGAGCTGCGGCTTAGTGTCAACTTAGAGATCTGGATTCTTGACCAGGTCTGGATGATTTAGCAATATTATCCTTGAGTATTTTATATTTTAATCTTTCTTTGCATTTGTTTTGATGATTTCTTTTATTTTAGCCATGCATGCATCATGTCATCTTTGAGTATTCATGACTCACAATGGTCCCGGTTTCTCTCCAATTAATGATCAATCATGCTTAAATTCTTGAACAAGAATCTCATTCATTCTGAATTTTAAAGGCTACTCCGGTTTGATTGCTCGATCTTGACAGTCAGTGTGACTCTTGTCTGTAATTTTTTCTATCTTCATTCGATCTTATTTCAGTTATTCCTTCCTTGGTCCTCTCATTAGTTGTCAACTGCACGATGGCGTCGATAGATCCGTTGGGCTAGCGTCTATTCCGCTAACTGAGTGAAACCTTCAGTTGCTACGCGTTGGGGGTGCCTCTTTTGTGCAAGAGGTTGATCATCTTCCCTTTTCGTTGTTCCTTGTCTGTCATTCCAGGCAGGAGTCACCTGTGCAAGCTTGACCTTGTGGTTAGCTCGGAGTTTTCTGGATTATTCCTATCACTTGTCGGTGGTGACGGGTGTCTTTTTTTCTTGATGTCCACTTATCAGTCTGCTTCACTACATCTCGACTCCATTTCTGCTCTGTCAACACTTTGTGTCATCTCCGCCTCACCTTCGTTTCGCCTCCGCTTGCTCACCTGCAAAGCGGATATCAAGGAGGGGCATCTGTAGACACCTGTTTTCGACCCATAAGTTGAGCCATTTTCTTATTCTCCTTATTAACACCCCAATTGGTCCTTAATTGGTTGATTTTCTGGTCTATTTTGTGAGACATCTCTCTCCATTTTCAGCCCTTGGATTCAACTTTTGTGCCCTGGATATCAACCCGAGGCTTTGGTCAATCCATCATGAACGCGCTCACCACTGACGCCGCATTATTAATTATCGCGCTATAGAGTAATAGTGCGTTCCTATTCAAACATTGATTGAGCGACATCTTGCAAGGGCACAATTCCTTTAAAAAATTAATTGAGCAACCTCTTGCAAGGGCGCTATTTCTTTAAACTATTGATTGAGCGACCTCTCACAAGGGCGCTTATTCTTTTGGTAACGCGGCGTTATCACGCTCAACGCCTATGGCGCGTTCTTGAGGCTTTGGTTTTTGACCGACCGACATTGACCGGTCAATCTGGATTGCGGTATATCGTGGCGACGCGTTCCTAAAGATCGCAGTGCTCATCCTGAGCGCATTCTTAGACGAAAACCCCATCCAACCTAAACCCTCTCTTTCCAATTTTTGATCCTTATCTGGGTAAGTTTTGGAGCTCGATCCACTCAGGGAAGGTTCCTAATCCTTCTAGGAGTCTCTCCCCCTCAATAATCGGTAGGATTGCCCAATCTTGGGCCTCCAAATCCTTGGATTTCTGGGAACTCTGACCTAGGGTTTCTAGTCCACCTTGCTTCTATAAATTGGGTCCATGGCCGTCGATCTCAGAGGATGCGACTCAGAGGACTTGACCACGGGGAAGGGACGAGGTTGTGCTTCGTTCAAGATCTTCAATTCCTCGTCCCTTTCTCGTCCAAGGGAGTATTTAGGGCATTCTTTCTCGTTCTTCATTTTCCCCCTTTCTTTATGTCTTTTAACTCTCTTTAATCTTCGCATAGCATAGCATATTCTTCTCAAAATCACTCCTTTTCTCAAATACACGCATACACACACACGCCAAACCAATTTTTGGCCCTTCCATTGGGGTTTAAAACCACCAAAACTCTCAGGTGATCTTGCCCTCCCTTTACATGCTTTTATTGAAAATAGGGATAGATCCTACACTAATCATGTTCTAATGGGCTTTTTGTTTGTTGTTTTTCATTGATTCGGAGACATAAGAAGAAGGAGATGTGAGGCCCTTGCACCTTGGTCGGCCTTGGAGCAAGGAATGAATCAACTCACACATCCCGTAGTTTTCTCTGATAACACGCTATAAGTTACCACCGCGTTCCACAGAACATGCCCGGAACCATAAGCGTGATCTAAAGAACGCGCCCATCACAATCAACGCGTTAATCACCAGGCCCTCCTTCGGCCTCCCTTTTAATTTCTGAGGTAAGTAGTGTCCCCTTTTGTAGTCTCATACTATTTGGCACGCTATTGGCCTCAGGGGCGATCACGTATGTATTTTCTTTATCATATATCGCATGTGCCCACCCCCTTTTTCATTTATCACCATCATTATACGCTTCATTTTCCACCATTATTCATTACCATCTTTGGGGTGGTCGATTTTCCGATCTACATCTTTTCTGTAGACACCCGTTTTCGACCCATAAGTTGAGCCATTTTCTTGTTCCCCTTATTAACGCCCCAATTGGTCCTTAATTGGTTAATTTTCTGGTCTATTTCGTTTAACATCTCTCTCCATTTTCAACCCTTGGATTCAACTTTTGTGCCCTGGATATCAGCCAGAGACTTTGGTCAATCCATTATGAACACGCTCACCACTGACGTCGCGTTATTAATTATCGCGCTATAGAGTAATAGCGCGTTCCTATTCAAACATTGATTGAGCGACCTCTTGCAAGGGTGCAATTCCTTTAAAAAATTAATTGAGAGACCTCTTGCAAGGGCGCTATTTCTTTAAACTATTGATTGAGCGACCTCTCACAAGGGCGCTTATTCTTTTGGTAATGCGGCGTTATCGCGCTCAATGCCTATGCCGCGTTCTTGAGGCTTTGGTTTTTGACCTACTAACTTTGACCGGCCAATCTGGATCGTGGTATATCGTGGCGGCGCGTTCCTAAAAATCACAGTGCTCATCCTGAGCGCATTCTCAGACGGAAACCCTGTCCAGCCGAAACCCTCTCTTTCCAATTTTTGATCCTTATCTGGGTAAGTTTCGGAGCTCGATCCACTCAGGGAAGGTTACTAATCCTTCTAGGAGTCTCTCCCCCTCAATAATCGACAGGATTGCTCGATCTTGGCCCTCCAAATCCTTAGATTTCTGGGAACTCTGACCTAGGGTTTCTAGTCCACCTTGCTTCTATAAATTAGGTCCATGGCCGTCGATCTCAGAGGATGCGACTCAGAGGACTTGACCATGGGGAAGGGATGAGGCTATGCTTCGTTCAAGATCTTCAATTCCTCGTCCCTTTCTCGTCCAAGGGAGTATTTAGGGCATTCTTTCTCGTTCTTCATTTTCCCCCTTTCTTTATGTCTTTTAACTCTCTTTAATCTTCGCATAGCATAGCATATTCTTCTCAAAATCACTCCTTTTCTCAAATACACGCATACACACACACGCCAAACCAATTTTTGGCCCTTCCATTGGGGTTTAAAACCACCAAAACTCTCAGGTGATCTTGCCCTCCCTTTACATGCTTTTATTGAAAATAGGGATAGATCCTACACTAATCATGTTCTAATGGGCTTTTTGTTTGTTGTTTTTCATTGATTCGGAGACATAAGAAGAAGGAGATGTGAGGCCCTTGCACCTTGGTCGGCCTTGGAGCAAGGAATGAATCAACTCACACATCCCGTAGTTTTCTCTGATAACACGCTATAAGTTACCACCGCGTTCCACAGAACATGCCCGGAACCATAAGCGTGATCTAAAGAACGCGCCCATCACAATCAACGCGTTAATCACCAGGCCCTCCTTCGGCCTCCCTTTTAATTTCTGAGGTAAGTAGTGTCCCCTTTTGTAGTCTCATACTATTTGGCACGCTATTGGCCTCAGGGGCGATCACGTATGTATTTTCTTTATCATATATCGCATGTGCCCACCCCCTTTTTCATTTATCACCATCATTATACGCTTCATTTTCCACCATTATTCATTACCATCTTTGGGGTGGTCGATTTTCCGATCTACATCTTTTCTGTAGACACCCGTTTTCCACCCATAAGTTGAGCCATTTTCTTGTTCCCCTTATTAACGCCCCAATTGGTCCTTAATTGGTTAATTTTCTGGTCTATTTTGTTTAACATCTCTCTCCATTTTCAACCCTTGGATTCAACTTTTGTGCCCTGGATATCAGCCAGAGACTTTGGTCAATCCATTATGAACACGCTCACCACTGACGTCGCGTTATTAATTATCGCGCTATAGAGTAATAGCGCGTTCCTATTCAAACATTGATTGAGCGACCTCTTGCAAGGGTGCAATTCCTTTAAAAAATTAATTGAGAGACCTCTTGCAAGGGCGCTATTTCTTTAAACTATTGATTGAGCGACCTCTCACAAGGGCGCTTATTCTTTTGGTAATGCGGCGTTATCGCGCTCAATGCCTATGCCGCGTTCTTGAGGCTTTGGTTTTTGACCTACTAACTTTGACCGGCCAATCTGGATCGTGGTATATCGTGGCGGCGCGTTCCTAAAAATCGCAGTGCTCATCCTGAGCGCATTCTCAGACGGAAACCCTGTCCAGCCGAAACCCTCTCTTTCCAATTTTTGATCCTTATCTGGGTAAGTTTCGGAGCTCGATCCACTCAGGGAAGGTTACTAATCCTTCTAGGAGTCTCTCCCCCTCAATAATCGACAGGATTGCTCGATCTTGGCCCTCCAAATCCTTAGATTTCTGGGAACTCTGACCTAGGGTTTCTAGTCCACCTTACTTCTATAAATTAGGTCCATGGCCGTCGATCTCAGAGGATGCGACTCAGAGGACTTGACCATGGGGAAGGGATGAGGCTATGCTTCGTTCAAGATCTTCAATTCCTCGTCCCTTTCTCGTCCAAGGGAGTATTTAGGGCATTCTTTCTCGTTCTTCATTTTCCCCCTTTCTTTATGTCTTTTAACTCTCTTTAATCTTCGCATAGCATAGCATATTCTTCTCAAAATCACTCCTTTTCTCAAATACACGCATACACACACACGCCAAACCAATTTTTGGCCCTTCCATTGGGGTTTAAAACCACCAAAACTCCCAGGTGATCTTGCCCTCCCTTTACATGCTTTTATTGAAAATAGGGATAGATCCTACACTAATCATGTTCTAATGGGCTTTTTGTTTGTTGTTTTTCATTGATTCGGAGACATAAGAAGAAGGAGATGTGAGGCCCTTGCACCTTGGTCGGCCTTGGAGCAAGGAATGAATCAACTCACACATCCCGTAGTTTTCTCTGATAACACGCTATAAGTTACCACCGCGTTCCACAGAACATGCCCGGAACCATAAGCGTGATCTAAAGAACGCGCCCATCACAATCAACGCGTTAATCACCAGGCCCTCCTTCGGCCTCCCTTTTAATTTCTGAGGTAAGTAGTGTCCCCTTTTGTAGTCTCATACAATTTGGCACGCTATTGGCCTCAGTGGCGATCACGGATGTATTTTCTTAATCATATATCGCATGTGCCCCACCCCCTTTTTCATTTATCACCATCATTATACGCTTCATTTTCCACCATTATTCATTACCATCTTTGGGGTGGTCGATTTTCTGATCTACATCTTTTGGCGATCACGGTGGGACCCTTTGTGCCCACCATATCTGTTCTTCATGCCTGCCTGCCTCTTAACTTGTTCATGTGTGTGTGTGTGGTTGTTTGTTGTTTTTTTATAGTTGCATCAGTTTCACCTCTTTGTTGTCATCGCGATCAGAGCCGAAATCGCGTCCATTGATGCTCCTATTTTTGGAACTGCATTCCTTGTGTCTCGGTGCGTCAACGTTGCATTCGGTTCCTCTATTCTTTCGTTTCCTTTTGTTGTTCTTTTGAGTTCTCAGATAACACGCCTGGTGCCTCTAGCGCGACAGTGTCGCGCTCCCTGATTGCGTCGCGTTCATGTAAGTCCCTACCCGAGAGCTATTTTGTTACATCATTCATCGGGTTTCTGTTTGTCATCTTTCATGGTTGCATCTTGTACCTTTCTTGTATATTGTTATGCATTCATTTTGCCATATTCTCTTTACTATCTTCTAGATTTAGCTTAGACTTTCTTGCATTCATCGCGTGTTTGGTCTTGGGAGACCTCCTCTCCCTACACTTTTAGGAGATCATACCCTCTCTTGGTTAAGGAAGGACCCTCCATTAAGAACTCCGTCTCATTGGACCGGAATCTCCTGAACCAAGGCCTCCGTAAGTCCCCGCACCCATGGATTCCCTCACGGACACCGGACAGGTTGTACCTTTGAAGTCCCTGGAGTTTAGTTGACCTATGCGTGGTGAGAATTAACCTAGCTGGCACTGGAGTTGAACCACATTGAAACTAGGTTCCTACCTTGACTGAATCGCATACATTTATTAAAGATCATTTATTCACAGCAAGGGATACATAGAAACAAGCATAAACCCTCACTTGTTTGATATCTTTGCAAAGTTGATTGGGGTTGATTGCTGCATGGTGTTTTGCTTTGATAATCAAACCAACATGTCTAATAATGTGCGTAATCAAGAGGATAACAAACCTAGTGCATTTTATGATCCTCATTTTTATAATTCTCACCGCAATCTTCCTAAGGGGTCACGCCCTCATCCTTATGGTCTTGCAATGTCCAATCTCATGGTCCCTCACATCCATCGCGAGCCACTATCCCCCCAGAACCATTTCCTCCCAACGATGAGAAGGTTTCCCAAGTCCTCCGTACAATAGATCACCTCACCCCTCAACAAATCCAGACCCTTAAGGCCGTTGTTGAGGGTACATCTCCTTCCTCTCATCCTCCTTTCACTCCCATTCGGGTGCCCCATCACCTGCCTCTCTCTTCTATTCACACTCCCATTCGGGTGGCCCATCACCCGCCTCCCTCTTCTGCACATACTCCTCTTCGGGTGATCCATTACACGCCTTCTTCTATTCCTCCTCCTTCACTGCCCCAAGGCCCATCTATTCCGTGCCACCCGACTCGATCGGGTCCTTTTCCGGGTCAGCCCGTTAATCCCCCTCCATGGCCATCTTATGTGGCCCCTCCTTCAAGGCCACTATGCCAACTCTCTATTCCTCAAGTTATGCCTCTCCAACAAGCTCTAGTTGATAAAGTCGCTTCATTTGAGGAACAAATAAAGAGGGTCACAAGTCCGCGGCCGCCTCCTCCTCATCAAGTCAATCCTCTTCACGCCTTCATGAACAACATCACGAAGATGGAAAAAGAATAGAAGGAAAGGAGAGATGATTACGGCATCCACACAAGTGAGCAAGATATTTTACCATGCTTTGATGATCAAGTGGACGCCGTCTGCCCTCCACCCATTCACACCACTCAGTCATATGGCTCTCCGCCTCCGCACTCACGTAACCCTCCACAAAATCCTCCACATCAAATTTCTCCACCACCACCCGTCATTACGCCTCCACCACGGCGTCCACTTGAGTTAGATGATCATGAAGAGTTGGAGATGGCATGTGATGATTTTGAAGTTCCTAAAGAAGCACTCATTCCGAGTTTCCTTCGCTTTTCTCTCCCTCCATTGCCACCCGAAGAATTCCCTGCTCAGGACGATGCCACCGTCCCCAATCCAACCCCCATTTTTGAGACTTATTGGTGTTACGATGATGGGTCGATGCTTCAATCACCCACACCGGCGCATCAAGGTCCGCCTCCTACCCTTCAAACCTCTCGCACAGCCACAAAAATTCGACGTTTCCAACATGTCAAACCCTCCATTATCACACCCCCAACTCCTACATCATCAACCTCCGAAAAACAGTGATGATCTAGGGATATACAGTTAATCACTGGATAGGCCGTTTGGTCATCTAAGGCTTGGGACGATGGTTCCAATTTCTAAGTTGATGTGTGGATAAACGAGCTGCGGCTTAGTGTCAACTTAGAGATCTGGATTCTTGACCAGGTCTGGATGATTTAGCAATAATATCCTTGAGTATTTTATATTTTAATCTTTCTTTGCATTTGTTTTGATGATTTCTTTTATTTTAGCCATGCATGCATCATGTCATCTTTGAGTATTCATGACTCACAATGGTCCCGGTTTCTCTCCAATTAATGATCAATCATGCTTAAATTCTTGAACAAGAATCTCATTCATTCTGAATTTTAAAGGCTACTCCGGTTTGATTGCTCGATCTTGACAGTCAGTGTGACTCTTGTCTGTAATTTTTTCTATCTTCATTCGATCTTATTTCAGTTATTCCTTCCTTGGTCCTCTCATTAGTTGTCAACCGCACGATGGCGTCGATAGATCCGTTGCGCTAGCGTCTATTCCGCTAACTGAGTGAAACCTTCAGTTGCTACGCGTTGGGGGTGCCTCTTTTGTGCAAGAGGTTGATCATCTTCCCTTTTCGTTGTTCCTTGTCTGTCATTCCAGGCAGGAGTCACCTGTGCAAGCTTGACCTTGTGGTTAGCTCGGAGTTTTCTGGATTATTCCTATCACTTGTCGGTGGTGACGGGTGTCTTTTTTTCTTGATGTCCACTTATCAGTCTGCTTCACTACATCTCGACTCCATTTCTGCTCTGTCAACACTTTGTGTCATCTCCGCCTCACCTTCGTTTCGCCTCCGCTTGCTCACCTGCAAAGCGGATATCAAGGAGGGGCATCTGTAGACACCCGTTTTCGACCCATAAGTTGAGCCATTTTCTTGTTCCCCTTATTAACACCCCAATTGGTCCTTAATTGGTTAATTTTCTGGTCTATTTTGTTTAACATCTCTCTCCATTTTCAGCCCTTGGATTCAACTTTTGTGCCCTGGATATCACCCCGAGGCTTTGGTCAATCCATCATGAACACGCTCACCACTGACGTCGCGTTATTAATTATCGCGCTATAGAGTAATAGCGCGTTCCTATTCAAACATTGATTGAGCGACCTCTTGCAAGGGTGCAATTCCTTTAAAAAATTAATTGAGAGACCTCTTGCAAGGGCGCTATTTCTTTAAACTATTGATTGAGCGACCTCTCACAAGGGCGCTTATTCTTTGGTAATGCGGCGTTATCGCGCTCAATGCCTATGGCGCGTTCTTGAGGCTTTGGTTTTTGACCTACTAACTTTGACCGGCCAATCTGGATCGTGGTATATCGTGGCGGCGCGTTCCTAAAAATCGCAGTGCTCATCCTGAGCGCATTCTCAAACGGAAACCTTGTCCAGACGAAACCCTCGCTTTCCAATTTTTGATCCTTATCTGGGTAAGTTTCGGAGCTCGATCCACTCAGGGAAAGTTACTAATCCTTCTAGGAGTCTCTCCCCCTCAATAATCGACAGGATTGCTCGATCTTGGCCCTCCAAATCCTTGGATTTCTGGGAACTCTGACCTAGGGTTTCTAGTCCACCTTGCTTCTATAAATTAGGTCCATGGCCGTCGATCTCAGAGGATGCGACTCAGAGGACTTGACCACGGGGAAGGGATGAGGCTATGCTTCGTTCAAGATCTTCAATTCCTCGTCCCTTTCTCGTCCAAGGGAGTATTTAGGGCATTCTTTCTCGTTCTTCATTTTCCCCCTTTCTTTATGTCTTTTAACTCTCTTTAATCTTCGCATAGCATAGCATATTCTTCTCAAAATCACTCCTTTTCTCAAATACACGCATACACACACACGCCAAACCAATTTTTGGCCCTTCCATTGGGGTTTAAAACCACCAAAACTCCCAGGTGATCTTGCCCTCCCTTTACATGCTTTTATTGAAAATAGGGATAGATCCTACACTAATCATGTTCTAATGGGCCTTTTGTTTGTTGTTTTTCATTGATTCGGAGACATAAGAAGAAGGAGATGTGAGGCCCTTGCACCTTGGTCGGCCTTGGAGCAAGGAAGGAATCAACTCACACATCCCGTAGTTTTCTCTGATAACGCGCTATAAGTTACCACCGCGTTCCACAGAACGTGCCCAGAACCATAAGCGCGATCTAAAGAACGCGCCCATCACAATCAACGCGTTAATCACCAGGCCCTCCTTCGGCCTCCCTTTTCATTTCTGAGGTAAGTAGTGTCCCCTTTTGTAGTCTCATACTATTTGGCACGCTATTGGCCTCAGTGGCGATCACGGATGTATTTTCTTAATCATATATCGCATGTGCCCCACCCCCTTTTTCATTTATCACCATCATTATACGCTTCATTTTCCACCATTATTCATTACCATCTTTGGGGTGGTCGATTTTCCGATCTACATCTTTTGGAGATCATGGTGGGACCCTTTGTGCCCACCATGTCTGTTCTTCATGCCTGCCTGCCTCTTAACTTGTTCATGTGTGTGTGTGTGGTTGTTTGTTGTTTTTTTATAGTTGCATCAGTTTCACCTCTTTGTTGTCATCGCGATCAGAGCCGAAATCGCGTCCATTGATGCTCCTATTTTTGGAACTGTATTCCTTGTGTCTCTGTGCGTCAACGTTGCATTCGGTTCCTCTATTTTTTCGTTTCCTTTTGTTGTTCTTTTGAGTTCTCAGATAACACGCCTGGTGCCTCTGGCACGACAGTGTCGTGCTCCCTGATTGCGTCGCGTTCATGTAAGTCCCTACCCGAGATCTATTTTGTTACATCATTCATCGGGTTTCTGTTTGTCATCTTTCCTGGTTGCATCTTGTACCTTTCTTGTATATTGTTATGCATTCATTTTGCCATATTCTCTTTACTATCTTCTAGATTTAGCTTAGACTTTCTTGCATTCATCGCGTGTTTGGTCTTGGGAGACCTCCTCTCCCTACACTTTTAGGAGATCATACCCTCTCTTGGTTAAGGAAGGACCCTCCATTAAGAACTCCGTCTCATTGGACCGGAATCTCCTGAACCAAGGCCTCCGTAAGTCCCCGCACCCATGGATTCCCTCACGGACACCGGACAGGTTGTACCTTTGAAGTCCCTGGAGTTTAGTTGACCTATGCGTGGTGAGAATTAACCTAGCTGGCACTGGAGTTGAACCACATTGAAACTAGGTTCCTACCTTGACTGAATCGCATACATTTATTAAAGATCATTTATTCACAGCAAGGGATACATAGAAACAAGCATAAACCCTCACTTGTTTGATATCTTTGCAAAGTTGATTGGGGTTGATTGCTGCATGGTGTTTTGCTTTGATAATCAAACCAACATGTCTAATAATGTGCGTAATCAAGAGGATAACAAACCTAGTGCATTTTATGATCCTCATTTTTATAATTCTCACCGCAATCTTCCTAAGGGGTCACGCCCTCATCCTTATGGTCTTGCAATGTCCAATCTCATGGTCCCTCACATCCATCGCGAGCCACTATCCCCCCAGAACCATTTCCTCCCAACGATGAGAAGGTTTCCCAAGTCCTCCGTGCAATAGATCACCTCACTCCTCAACAAATCCAGACCCTTAAGGCCGTTGTTGAGGGTACATCTCCTTCCTCTCATCCTCCTTTCACTCCCATTCGGGTGCCCCATCACCTGCCTCCCTCTTCTATTCACACTCCCATTCGGGTGGCCCATCACCCGCCTCCCTCTTCTGCACATACTCCTCTTCGGGTGATACATTACCCGCCTTCTTCTATTCCTCCTCCTTCACTGCCCCAAGGCCCATCTATTCCGTGCCACCCGACTCGATCGGGTCCTTTTCCGGGTCAGCCCGTTAATCCCCCTCCATGGCCATCTTATGTGGCCCCTCCTTCAAGGCCACTATGCCAACTCTCTATTCCTCAAGTTATGCCTCTCCAACAAGCTCTAGTTGATAAAGTCGCTTCATTGGAGGAACAAATAAAGAGGGTCACAAGTCCGCGGCCGCCTCCTCCTCATCAAGTCAATCCTCTTCACGCCTTCTTGAACAACATCACGAAGATGGAAAAGAATAGAAGGAAAGGAGAGATGATTACGGCATCAACACAAGTGAGCAAGATATTTTACCATGCTTTGATGATCAAGTGGACGCCGTCTGCCCTCCACCCATTCACACCACTCAGTCATATGGCTCTCCGCCTCCGCACTCACGTAACCCTCCACAAAATCCTCCACATCAAATTTCTCCACCACCACCCGTCATTACGCCTCCACCACGGCGTCCACTTGAGTTAGATGATCATGAAGAGTTGGAGATGGCATGTGATGATTTTGAAGTTCCTAAAGAAGCACTCATTCCGAGTTTCCTTCGCTTTTCTCTCCCTCCATTGCCACCCGAAGAATTCCCGACTCAGGACGATGCCACCGTCCCCAATCCAACCCCCATTTTTGAGACTTATTGGTGTTACGATGATGGGTCGATGCTTCAATCACCCACACCGGCGCATCAAGGTCCGCCTCCTACCCTTCAAACCTCTCGCACAGCCACAAAAATTCAACGTTTCCAACATGTCAAACCCTCCATTATCACACCCCCAACTCCTACATCATCAACCTCCGAAAAACTGGCCCTCACCGAACCTCCCACTAAACCCCCCATTACACCTCTATCGACCTCCACGCCATCGGCCCTCGCCGAGCCCACAACCACAGGTGGGTGCTCTCTCAAGGGAAGGAATAGGCTCAATCTCCTCACTAGGTACCACCGTGGGTCCCTTATATGGCACTAGGTCGGCGACATTGAATGTAGGACTTACCCCATATTCCTCGGGGAGATCTAACTCATAGGCATTTGCACCAATGCGCCTCAGGACCTGTAAGGGACCAGCCCCACGTGGCCTCAATTTGGAGATGGCTCCCGGAGAGAGCCTCTCCGTCCTTACCATCACAAAGTCACCCTCATGGAATTCTTGGTGACGCCGATGAGAGTCAGCCCGCCTCTTATAAGCCTCATTTTTTTTGCTTATGTGCTCGCGAATTTCTTCATGCAATTCTCTAATATGCTGGGCAAATGATTCAGCTGAGATAGACACTCTAGTATGCTGGGGAAGGGGAATGAGATCCGAGGGTTTCCTTGGCTTGTACCCATGCACAACTTCAAATGGACTCATCACTATAGACTTATTGATGGAGTTGTTATAGGCAAACTCAGCTTGTGGTAGAATGAGATCCCAATTTCCTGGACGATCCTCAACAAGGCACCTAAGGAGGTTCCCTAGACTCCGATTGACAACTTCGGTTTGGCCATCTGTTTGGGGGTGGTAGGCAGTGGAGAATTTGAGGAGGGTACCCATCATGTGCTAAAGAGTTTTCCAAAAGTAGCTAGTGACTTTGACATCCCTATCGGAGACTATGGTCTTAGGTAGCCCGTGGAGACGAACAACCTCATCAAAGAACAATCGGGTCACATGGGAGGCATCGGAGGTCTTTGAGCATGGGATGAAGTGGGCCATCTTGGAAAACCTATCAACTACCACATAGATCGAGTCATGCTTTCTTTGAGTCTTGGGTAATCCTAGCACAAAGGTCATACTCAAGTCTTGCCATGGACGGTCGGGGATGGGAAGTGGGGTATATAGGCCCGTGTTTTGCTTCACCTGTTTGGCCGAAGCATATGTGCGGCATTGACCCACTATTTTACCAACATCTCTCTTGAGACTTGGCCAATAGAACTGTCCCTCAACAAGAGCAATGGTTTTGTGAACCCCAAAATGACCAGCTAGCCCTCCTGCATGTAGTTCACAAATCAAGAAATCACGGAGTGAGGTCCGTGGAATGCAAAGTTTTGGTCCCTTGAAGAGGTACGTGTAGATTCTAAGAAATCATTTTAAGGAAAAAGAAGAAGAAAAGGGAAAATATAAAGGGATGAATGGAGAAAAGGGGAGCATGCGAGGATGCTAAGGGGAATGTGATCGCCAGAGACACGAGGGTCTCAAAGGATATAATCAAATAGTCAATATGGAGGGATCGCGAATATAAATACCTCAAAAGGATGCGGGGGAGATTGTGAGTGCACCTTTCTCTTGCTATCGGCCGGCCGATGAAGAGAGTTCTTCTTGTTGATTACCCTTACAAAGATCAAAGACAACAACCAATAAAAAGATTGGATTAGAACCAAGGTGAGTGTAGCATCAAATTCATAATAAAGATGAGCATGAAAATCATGTATAAGAACACACCTTGTTGGGTGTTGCCCTTAAAACCCCATGCAATGGGAAGGATATAATATGATGAATGATATGAAAGAAACAAAAAATATGTGCAAGTGTTGCACTAGAGGAGGCTCAACGTGGTTGAGAAGGGATAAACATGTTATATATAATGCATGCATGCAGTCTAAAAAAAACAGAGAATATATAACACAGAATGATAAAAGAAGCAGAAGCCTGGGATTGTTTCTCCTTTGGCCTTGATATGCAATCGGGAGGGAGTATCCTTCGAAAGGATGAAGCTTTAGATGCTCAGGACAGCTCCCTCCTGAGCAAAAACGCAGGCAGCACCACCCCTGCGTATGTGTAAAAAATTGGCCTCTCGAGCAAGAGCCACAGGGCTTTATTTATAGGAAAAATTAGAGTTTTAATCCGATGAAGATTATGAAAATTGATTTTAGCATGAGACAAATATTGGAAGGGGTTACTCCAGTCATGAAAAGTCATTAGGGTCCTTTCCGAAGTTAAAAGTGACTCAAAACGAGGAAAGAATGAGGTTCTGGGAAAGTTCGAAATTCAACAAGAATTGACGACCGTATGACAGTCCCTTTTTAAAATGACGCCCGAGGAGGCGTCGTCTTTTAAAGAATTGATGACTTGCAGAAGGGCGCTATTTAGTGATTAACACAAATTTTGGTCGGATTCAAAATCTCAAAATATGGCAATGAAAATGACGACCTGACTAGGGTCGTCAATTGAAATGACGCCTTGCACAGTGCCATGAATAAAAGCCAAAAGGAATGGACGACCGGGAATTCGGGCGTCAATTAAATTGACGTCCGATTTAGGGTCGTTATTTCAAAATAGGCAAAACATGGCTAATTTTCATTTCTCAATATTATTTTCTCATTTTTTATGTGGACGTGCATCTAACTGTGCTGATTCCAATTACTATTTTTTCGTATTTTTCTGACACCTGGAAGGCCACCAAATCACATCTGAAAGTGGGCCAAAAATAATATTGAAAAATTTTCAATTTGAAATTGACGCCCTACACAATGTCGTGATTTTTATTTTTTTCTATTTTTTATTTAATTTAAATTAAAACAACGTCGTTTGCTAAGTCGTCAGTTCTAGAAAAATTCTGAAAAATTCTTAGAAAAATCCATAAAAATGGGAAAATGAGAGAAATGGACGCCTCTATTGATAGTCATCATTTTTCTTTTTATTTTTATTTTATTTTATTAAAAATAAATGACGCCCCCTCTCACGCCGTTAATTTTAGAAAATTCATAAAATTAGAGAAAAATGCCCAGAAAATCTAGAAAAATAGGAAAAAAATAAGAAAATGGAGGAAAAATTGAGAAATCCAAGAAAAGCGAGAAAAACCACTCAAACAAAGTTAATCTGAGGGTCAAATTGAGACATTACAAGGTAATATGAGATGCACTCACAGTAACGTCAATTTTGGCGTGTCTACAGCTGCCCCGCCTTGGCGTCTGCTTTGCAAGGGAGCAGAGCAAACTGAAAAGTAGATACCAAGGTGTGATGAGACACGCCATCAACATCACTTGATGAGAATTGAATCAAAAACTCGAGATGAAGCAATCTCGGGACATTCAATGAAATCAACGATGTTTGGATAAAAGAGGGAGTGTGCACGCGGGCACGAAGGAGAATGATCAACTTCCACCGCGGTGGAAATACCCCAGGTCACAAACGTGTAAGTTTCACCATTGGGGAGCGGTTAACAGCCAATGTGGACGTGCTGCAGCCAAGGTGGATCAAGGGAAAGAATTGAAATAAGAGGATAGAAATCCAAACAAGGAGCTTTCGAGAAAATGACCCAAAATAACGACAAAACGAACTGAGGATTCCATTCAGCAATGAATATCTCATAACTGGAAAGATTAAGATCAATTTGACTCTCCAAATCAGCTTATCAGAATGATTTTCCAATGTTGATTCAAAGTCCTATATGAATGCATGCTGGGTTTAAAAGGAAAAATTAAAACAAATGAAAATATAAGATAATCAAGGATAATATTGTTAAACTGCCAAGACTGGGTCAAGAAACTGATTTCGCGAGCTGATACTAAGCCGAAGCCCGTTTATCCACGCATCAACTCGTAAAAGGGAACCATCGTCCCCAGTCTTGGACGGCTCAACGGCCTATCCGTGTGACTAAGCCTCCTCTGGAATCATCATTATTTTTGATGAAGGGGAACTCAAATTCCAGATTTACCAAAGCCACAAGGTCCTTGATATAATCTAGTAGCGTATGTAACATATAGTAAAAATGCATACATGAAGATGGTGATAGTAATAAGCATATGGGGAACTGAGAAAATGTAGCACATAATGTAATCACCGTGGGATTTGAATGTTGATGCCCAGACGGTGGGACCAAGGGCTTCTTCCTGTGCTCAAAAGTTCATTAGCCAAGATATAAAAGATAACAAGCAATGAATAAGGCATTTAAGCATAGCATGGAATCAGTAGCATGAAAGCTTTTAACAACATTATATAGCAATGGAAAGCATCATGAAAAACATCATATATGAAGCAGGAGATCATTCCAAGTATTTTTGTTTAATGTTGTCATGAGGATGACAATCTTGGCAAAGTAGAAATAATCAGAGAAGCTGGCTCTTGAATGATTGGAGTGATGCGCATAGCAGCAGAGATAATCAGATTGACGTGAATAATCAGAGTGATACCCCAAGTGGCAGGGATGATCAGATTGAAGTGCCCAGGGCGACATATCATGAGAATATTGGGAAGAATCAAAAGATTGATAGCAATGAATAAGAGGACTCATCTCATATTCTTGGTCCTTACAAAGGAATTGTCCCTACAAAAAATACCATTTAGAAAAATATAATGCATTTTTTTAGATTTTTGAAGTATGCAAATTTTTAGAAGTTTTGAAAAGTATTCCAAATTTTTATGGATTTTGATAACATTTGAATTTTTATGGATTTTTTCGAGAATATTTTATTTTTTGACCTTTTTTGATAATATTTGAATTTTTTTTGAATTTTTATTAGATTTATTTGAGGTTTTTTTTGGATTTTTTGAATTTTTATTTTGAATTTTTATTGGATTTATTTGAGATTTTTTTTTGAATTTTTTTGAATTTTTATTGGATTTATTTGAGGTTTTTTTTTGAATTTTTGAATTTATTTAAGAATTACAACCGTGGGATGGGTAGACTTTGATGTGTAGACATGGAGCGTACAGACTTTGACAATGTATAGACTTATGCATTGTGTAGACGTAGGAGATGCATGGGGAATGCACAGACATTGGATGTATAGAATTGACATTGTGTAGACTTAGGGAATGGACGTGTAGACTTGGCATTGTGTAGACTTAGCGAATGGACGTGTAGACTTGGGAATGTATGGACTTGGGGAGTGTATAGACTTGTGAAGGAATGTGTAGACTTGGGACTGTATGGACTTTGGGAGTGTATGGACTTTGGAATGTATGGACTTTGGGAGTGTATGAACTTTGGGAGTGAATGTATAGACTTGTGAAGGAATGTGTAGACTTGGGAATGTATAGACTTGTGGAGAATGTATAGACTTAGGGAATGTATGGACTTTGTGAAATGTACCAACGATACTTAAACTTATGCAAATATGCATCGAAATGTGTGTGAGCCAACAATGAAGACATGCGAATGGGCGGGCATTATTTGAAAAATAGTTTTTCTTTTTTAAAAAAAAATGAACCATGTGAATTTTTATGAGTTTTTGGAAAGTTTTCAATTTTTATGAACTTTGGAATATATGATTTTTTTTGTTTGAATTTTAACTTAGACATTGCTAATATAGTATCAGAGGGATGTTTAAACCACTGGCTAGGGGTCCTCGTTCCTTCCCCTTTCGCTAAAAAACTACCCAAAGCCGGGCGTGCATTTAAAGGTGGTGCCCTACAGCCGACTGTCCATGGTTAACGGTGCCCCTACCAAGGCCATACCTGAGAAACATTCGGTCTTAGAGGGAGAAGAGAAGAACAATTGGAGATAAGCTTTATGCAGGATTGGAGATATCGAGACTTAAATTCCTTCCGGGGTATTACCCCTCAAAGAGGTAATCTGTTGCGCCGGGGCTTTGTGCCTTTGATTTTTAGACCCTTAACATGCATATGACCAGGGTTTTCCCTGCGGGGACTTTGCGTCTCTTGACATGCCATAATTCATAATTTTGCATTTATCAAAATTTTGACTTGATTTTCATAATAGCCCTTTTGTGGGATGTATCATGAAATTTTATTTTATTTTGGGTCAAGACTGCCCCTATTTGAGACTTCTCTTGTATTGGGGATTACCTAGGTTGGTCATCTCATCCGTCAACCTCTTGCCCCTGCATTCGGCTGAGTAAAGAAGAGAAAAGGCTTTCAGATATACTCATGGCATGATCAAAGTAGCAACGGTGTTTAACCAAAGGAGCCGGCTAAGGACGTCGTGAAGTGTGTGGAATGCCCAGCTGAGGGTTGCTCTTAACAAGCAGGGAGAGAACGTCATACTCCCAACGCGGGGTTCTTATTACCAAAGTGATGCATAGCAAGCCTAAAAACTCTTTTCAGTTTTTTTTTTAAGATGAAATTCAATAAAGATAAATTCCTAGGATAAAGGCTTAAAATATCACTCTTAATCATGTTAAGAAGCACTTCACTTTGAAAATCATGCGTGAAGCAATGAGATAATGATATCATAAAAATGCTTACTTACGTTAACATATGACCTTGCGATCTTTGTTGAAGCAGCTGCCGCGAGAGGCGGGGTTGATCATCGTGGGATAGTCCTCTTAGGCAGATAAAAGGATTGGAAGCAAAGGATTTGGAAGTGGCTTAACAAGAAGGAGTGGTGCTCAGACCAGACTCAGACGAAAAAGAAGAAAAGGAAGAGAGGCGAGGGCTAGAACTCCCTCACTAAAGCGCGGAGACCCTGATCACATGGAACAGTCTACAAAAGGAGAGGAGAATTAGAAGGAGGAGTGAGGACTAAAGCCTCGGAAGCAGTGGGAGAAAGGGCAGATGCCCAAGGCAGTGGACGTGGAAGAAGTTGGGTCGGACCCAAGATCAGGAGGAATTAGAAGAAGAAATTGATAGATGGAAAGAGGCGGATCCGGAGGGTCTGGAGGCAGAGGAGGAGAATCATGAGGGGAAGAAGAATCCGGAGGGTCTGGAGGAGGAGAATCTCGAGGGACGCGGTGTCCTGGGAAGAAATAGGGGAAAAGATGATGGAAGAAGAGGAAAAGAATGAAGAACGCGATGTCCTGGAAGAGTAAGAAGACAAATTGGAAGAAAGATGGAGGGTCCGGAGGTTCCGGAGGAGGAAAATGCTGAGGGACACGGTGCCCCGGGAAGAGTGGATGAAAAGGGTCAGGAGGGACCGGAGGTTCCGGAGGGATGGCGAAAGAAGGGATGTGATGCTCTAGGAGAGGGGATAAGAAATCCAGAGGATCCGGGGGAGGAAGACACCATGGGGCGTGATGCCCAGGGAGGAGGGAAGAGGAGTCTGGAGGATCCGGATATGGAGGTGTGAAGGGGCGCGATGCCCTAAAAGGGAGGTCCGGAGGTTCCGGAGGGATAAGATACCGAGGGACGCGATGCCTAGGGAGAATCAGTAAGAAGCCAAGAAAATCCAGACGTGAGGGTGTGTAGGGGCGCGATGCCCAAAGAGCAAGATCCGGAGGTTCCGGAGGAAGCAAATACCGAGGGACGTGATGCCCAAGGAGAAGAGAAAGATCCGGAGGTTCCAGGGGAAGCAAATACCGAGGGACGCGATGCCCAAGGAGAAGAGAAAGATCCGGATGTTCCGGGGGAGGAAGACACCATGGGGCGTGATACCCCAAGAGGACAAGAGAGAAATTCAGGGAGTGCGGATGCAATAGTTGGAAAAGGGCGCGATGCCCTGAGGGAAGATCGGAGGGTGTGCAATGCCTAGGAAGTGTAAGGAGACCCGAAGATCCCAAGGATGAAGATGAACAAGATGGGGAATGCGAAAGATCCGGATGTTCCGAAAGATGGGGAAAATATGGGTCTGGAAACCCCGGAAAAAAAGAATGCAAATGCATGCGAATGCAACAAAATGGATGCGATGAAGACATGGATGCAACAGAATGCATGAGATGCAAAGAATATGAAGGGTGAGAAGATGAGATCCTCCTTCTTAGCCCCGGAGTGGCCCATGAAGAAAATATGATAGACAAGAATGTGGATGGCGTTGAATAGAAGGTGGATAAAATAGTGGAAGGCCCCTTAGCACCAAGATAACCGCCCCTCCATGGCAGTGAAAGTGTATAGCCAATTGGCCCAATAGATAAAGCAAGAGCCCATGATGAAGCTTCAATGGTAAATGACAACCCCCTTGGAGAGTGAAAAGTAATAGTGTGATAGAGTTGGAAAGTTGGGATAGGAAGCATTGTGTTGCCCAGGGGTTGTGGCGTATAGGGAGTGTTGAACAAAATGGTCATTCGCCCCTTGTATGGAAGAAAAGGTTCGAGATTTGAAGGTTGGAACAAAGGGTGCCCTGCCCGGCCCTTGGGCACGAACTTACACGGCATCAACGCTTGGCATTCTCTTCTGGCGAGCAGTGGCGGGGACTTGGCCTCTTCAACCATGCTCGGTACGACAACACGGATTGGCATCCGGCAAATGAACTCTTGCATCTTGAATAGCATGGCCGTAGCCAAATCTTTCTTGCCCGTCTCTTAGTCATCTTCGGTACAAATACTTGCAGAAGCACTCCCATTCCAAGTAGTAAAGGGGGGTGAAGCGGAGGCGGAAGGCTCCATAGATGGTGATGGTGTAATGGAAAGTGTTGGAAAAAGGTTGAGTGGAAGTGGAGGTTCAAACACGTCGAGCTTCCCCCTTTGCTCGGAAGCAGTCGGGGTTGGCTCGAGTGCAAAAATGGGTGGATTCTGCTCAGGATTAGCCACGGGTAAGGGTGAAGGGTTAAGTAGTGGAGTAGGGGTTACAGGCATAGTGGACGGCTGAGGTGGCGGACAAAGAGGGGGAATAATAGAAGGCTTGGCGGAGGCCGGCGTAGTGGAGGGTGATGGAGGCTCGGCGGAGGCCGATGGAATGGAGGCTATTGGTGTGGTTACGGGAGGTGAAGGTTTAGTGCGTTGAAAATGCCGGATGGGGTGAGAGGTGTTAGGGATAGGATGAGACTCATGGTGTGGCAGTATGGGTGATTGGAGTATCGACCCATCATCGTAACACCAAGAGGTCTCATAAATGGGGGTTGGATCGGTGACTGTGGCATAGTCCTGAGAATAGGGGTCTTCTGGCAGTGGAGGAAGAGGACGGCGAAGGAAACTCAGAAGGGGTGCATCTCGAGGAGCTTCAAATTCTTGTACCATCTCCAAATCTTCATCATTAAATAAATCCAACGGACGCCGTGGTGGAGGCGAAATGATAAGTGGTGGAGTATGGTGTTGTGGGGGATTTTGAGGAGGCGAATATGTGTATGGAGGCGGAGAGCCATGTAAATGAGTAGTACGAATGAGTGGAGGGCGGACGGCGTCCACAGAACTCGTAACATCTTCTCGCTTACATATATCGTTGATGCCATCGTCCCTCCTCTCCTTCCAATCTTTTTCCAACTTAACGATGTTATTCATGAAATCATGAAGAGGATTGTCTTGAGATGGATGAGGAGCGGGCTGTGGGCTGGTGAGCCTCTTAAGTTGTTCCTCCATGGAAGCAAGTCTATCAAAGAGGCTTTGCTGGAAGGGTGTAACATGAACATTGGAAGGTTGGCAAGATGGCCTTGAAGGAGTAGCTTGATATAAAGGCCGTGGAGGAGGGTTAATGGGCCGACCCATAGAAGAACCCGGATGGGCCGGGTTGCAAGGAATAAATGGGCCTTGGGGCCGTGAAGGATGAGAAATAGAAGGAGGCGGGTGATGGGCCACCCGAATAGAAGTAGGTGTGGATGAAGGAGGCGGGTGATGGGCCACCCGAATAGGAGTATGCGTGGACGAAGGAGGTGGGTGATGGGCCACCCGAATAGGGGTATGTGTGGATGAAGGAGGCGGGTGATGGGCCACCCGAATAGGAGTATGTGTGGATGAAGGAGGCGGGTGATGGGCCACCCGAATAGGGGTAGGTGTGGATGAAGGAGGTGTACCCTCAGCAACGGCCTTAAGGGCTCGGATTTGTTGAGGGGTGAAATGATCTAGTCCACGGATGATTTGAGAGACCTTCTCGTCGTTGGGAGGAGGCGGTCCCAAAGGAATAGTGGCTTGCGATTGAGGCGAGGGGCCATGAGATTGGACATTGCCCATGGGTCGGGCAACACCATAAGAATGAGGGCGTGGTCCCTTGAAAATATGGTGAGAATTATGATGAACATGTTGAGATTGAGGAGTATAGGATGTGCTAGGTTGTGCATCCTCATGAACATAATTAAGATTAAACATGTTATCTTGTCTGTCAAGGTAAGCTGTTATGCAATCAAAGTTCAAGCAAAATAATTTGCAAAGAAGCACACAAATTGGAATGGTTACCGTTGACTTTTATTTATTTGAACCTTGGTGAATTAATGACTTTATGCAAATTGATGTGATCACTCAAGGGAGGAACCTAGTTTCAAATGTGGTTTTCTCCGGTGCCAACTAGGAACACTCTCTCACCATGCATATGCCAACTAAACCCGGGACTTCAAAGGTACAACCTGTCCGGCGTCCGTAAGGGAATCCACGAGTGCGGGGACTTACGGAGGCTTGGTTTAGGAATTTCCGGTCCAATGAGACGGAGTGCTCAATGGAGGGTCCTTCCTTCACCAAGAGGGGATAAGATCTCCTAAAAGTGTGGGGAGAGGAGGTCTCCCAAACCAAATGCAAAGATGATTGCAAGCATGTAATATCAAGCAGACAGTATCAGCATGAACATCACAGAACAAAAATGACGACCTGGGAAAGGTCGCTATATCAAGAAACAGCGCTTGAGTGTCAGTCGCTAATCACTGTGAATAGTGGAAGCAGAGTAAAATAGCGCCTTAAGGTGAGGCGCTGCCTATAGAATGGACGCCTGTGCATAGGGACGTCAAATAGCAGTAATCAACATGAATAAACAATGATAATCAAAATGACGCCTTCCAGTAAGGCGATGTACGAGTGAAAGACGCCTCTGACAGGGGCGTCAGAATGTAATGGCAAACGAATGACGCCTTGGTGTGAGGCGTTATACTTGAAAATGACGCCTCTGAGAGGGGCGTTAATTCCTTCAATGCTTCAACGGCCACAGAGCTCAAACAGTGTAAAATACCGATAAGACAACACTCACAATCACAGTATAAGAATCATGGCAATCAATAACATGAAATGGGATATATCATGCTCATCATTTTTTTTTAGAGATGGATAAATGGAATTTCTAACAAATCTATCAAACTAACCAATCACTTAGGGGGAGTGCTACGTGGAGCACAAAGGGAGGTGCACCGTGGGTGCAAAAGGGGAGATGGCACACGTGGGTGCCCAAGGGGAAGGGTAATCAAAAGAAAAACAAAAGGAGTCCCACCGTGATCGCCAATTTGTAGATTCTAAGAAATCCTTTTAAGGAAAAAGAAGAAGAAAAGGGAAAATATAAAGGGATGAATGGAGAAAAGGGGAGCATGCGAGGATGCTAAGGGGAATGTGATCGCCAGAGACGCGAAGGCCTCAAAGGATATAATCAAATAGTCAATATGGAGGGATCGCGAATATAAATACCTCAAAAGGATGTGGGGGAGATTGTGAGTGCACCTTTCTCTTGCTATCGGCCGGCCGATGAAGAGAGTTCTTCTTGTTGATTACCCTTACAAAGATCAAAGACAACAACCAATAAAAAGATTGGATTATAACCAAGGTGAGTGTAGCATCAAATTCATAATAAAGATGAGCATGAAAATCATGTATAAGAACACACATTGCTGGGTGTTGCCCTTAAAACCCCATGCAATGGGAAGGATATAATATGATGAATGATATGAAAGAAACAAAAAATATGTGCAAGTGTTGCACTAGAGGAGGCTCAACGTGGTTGAGAAGGGATAAACACATTATATATAATGCATGCATGCAGTCTAAAAAAAACAGAGAATATATAACACAGAATGATAAAAGAAGCAGAAGCCTGGGATTGTTTCTCCTTTGGCCTTGATATGCAATAAGGAGGGAGTATCCTTCGAAAGGATGAAGCTTTAGATGCTCAGGACAGCTCCCTCCTGAGCAAAAACGCAGGCAACACCTCTCCTGCGTATGTGTAAAAAATTGGCCTCTCGAGCAAGAGCCACAGGGCTTTATTTATAGGGAAAATTAGAGTTTTAATCCGATGAAGATTAGAAAAATTGATTTTAGCATGAGACAAATATTGGAAGGGGTTACTCCAGTCATGGAAAGTCATTAGGGTCCTTTCCGAAGTTAAAAGGGGCTCAAAATGAGGAAAGAATGAGATTCTGGGAAAGTTCGAAATTCAACAAGAATTGACGACCGTATGACAGTCGCTTTTTAAAATGACGCCTGAGGAGGCGTCGTCTTTTAAAGAATTGACGACTTGCAGAAGGGCGCTATTTAGTGATTAACACGAATTTTGGTCGGATTCAAAATCTCAAAATATGGCAATGAAAATGACGACCTGACTAAGGTCGTCAATTGAAATGACGCATTGCACAGTGCCATGAATAAAAGTCAAAAGGAATGGACAACTGGGAATTCGGACGTCAATTAAATTGACGTCCGATTTAGGGAGACCTATTGATATTAACGTCAATTGAATTAACGTCGTGATTTCTATTTTTTCTATTTTTTATTTAATTTAAATTAAAACAACGTCCTTTGCTAAGTCGTCAGTTCTAGAAAAATTCTGAAAAATTCTCAGAAAAATCCAGAAAAATGAGAAAATGAGATAAATGGACGCCTCTATTGATAGTCGTCATTTTCCTTTTTATTTTTTTTTAATTTTCTTAAAAACAAATGGCGCCCCCTCTCACGCCGTTAATTTTGGAAAATTCATAAAATAGAGAAAAATGCCCAGAAAATCCAGAAAAATAGGGAAAAATAAGAAAAGGGAGGAAAAAGGGAGAAATCCAAGAAAAATGAGAAAAACCACTCAAACAAAGTTAATTTGAGCATCAAATTGGGACATTACAATGTAATATGAGATGCACTCACAGTAACGTCAATTTTGGCGTGTCTACAGTACCCATCCTCTAAGACAAATCCCTCATGTTCTTTGCTAGCATGGGTGGTCAAGGTGGTATAGATGTGCCCAAAGTCAGGGCAGCCAGGGTACTCATCCTTGAGCCTATCAAATCCGGTCACTTCCACTTGGATAGTGGATAGCAAAGAAACTTTCCTACTAAGGGCATCCGTCGCTCGATTCTCACTCCCGGCTTTGTGTTTGATGACAAAAGTGTAGGATTGGATGAACTCAACCCATCGGGCATGTCGGGCATTTAGCTTTTGTTGGGAGTTGAGATATTTGAGTGCCTCATGGTCGGAAAAGATGACAAATTCTTTGGGCAACAGGTAGTGCCTCCAATGTCGGAGAGACTGAACCACGGCATAGAACTCCTTATCATAAGTGGAGTATCTTGTCCTAGCATCACATAGCTTCTCACTGAAGAAGGCTACCAGGTGTCCCTCTTGGCTAAGGATCCTTCATGTTCCTATCCCGGATGCATCACATGTGACTTCAAAGACTTTAGAGAAATCGGGTAGGCATAGGACCGGGGCTTGGGTCAACTTCTCCTTAAGTTCTTGGAAGGCTTTAGAAACTGATTTGGTCCACACAAAAGTCCCCTTCTTGAGACAATCGGTGATAGGGCCAGTGATAGTGCTAAATCCACGAATAAACCTCCTATAGAATGTTGCTAGTCCATGGAAACTTCGAACCTCATGAAGGGTCTGGGCTTCCGGCCAATCAAGAATAACTTGGACCTTGTCGGGGTCCATGGAGACACCCTTGGTAGACACCACAAATCCTAAGAAGGTGATGGAGGTGGTCATGAAGTGACACTTCCCTAAGTTGGCAAATATGCTCTCTTGTCGGAGGACGGTGCAAACTTGCCTAAGGTGGTCAAGGTGGGCCTCTTGGGATTGACTATAGATGAGTATGTCATCAAAGTAGACCACTAGAAAGATCCCAATGAAAGGCCTAAGGACCTCCGTCATAAGACGCATGAAAGTACTTGGGGCATTTGAAAGTCCAAAAGGCATGACTAATCATTCAAAGAGACCATCCTTAGTCTTGAAAGCCGTCTTCCACTCATCCCCGGGTCTTATCCTAACTTGGTGATAGCCACTCTTAATGTCAATTTTGGAGAAAATAGTGGCTCCGGCTAGCATATCAAGGATGTGATCAAGCCTAGGGATGGGGAACCTATACTTGATGGTGATCTTATTAATAGCCCGGCTATCCACACACATCCGCCAAGACCCATCTTTCTTGGGAGTTAGAAGGGCCGGGACGGCACATGGACTTTTACTTATTTGGATGAAGCCCTTCCTAATGAGTTCCGCTATTTGCCTACGAAGTTCGGCATGCTCCGTGGGATTGAGGCGATAATGAGGAAGGTTTGGGAGGGTGGCTCCCGGAACTAAATCAATTGCGTGTTGTGCATCACGCATGGGAGGGAGTTGGTCCGGGAGCTCGGCCGGGAAGACATCATGAAATTCTTCTAGGAGATGTTGGATCTCTATAGGATGTGGGTTGGTGGGAGTGGGCTCTCCTAGGCAAATGATCACTGCACATAGTGGTACTCCTTGAACTATCTCCTTTTCAAGTTCTTTCCTAGTGATGAGATGAAGACCCTTGGTCAACCCCGAGGTTCCACTTTGTTTGGGAGTTTGGGTAAGGGATGGGGTTGGAGGGGTGGAGTTTCCCGAGACTTATGTGGTGGTGGGGTGGTGTCCTTGAGGGAGAGTGTCTCTCTTGGGCATGGGACGTGGTGAGGAGGGATTAAGACGGATAGTCCTACTCTCATGTTCAAAAGTGCATGTGTTGGTCCTACCCAAGATGGTGGCATCTACATCATAAAGCCAAGGTCTTCCTAGTAGGATGCTTCCCACTTCCATGGGGATGACGTCACACCATATTTGTCCATGATAGGAAGAGAAGGTGAGGGGCACAAGGCATTGGGTGTTGACCGGGATGGATGTCACGCCCCGAGCGCGGAAGATACCCGGAGACGCGTGACGAGTTTATATCGATCATGTCAATCAGAGTATTAGTGTATTCGACACCAAATCAGAGATGCGTAAAAGTAAAGATAACACAATCCTTTATTCAATCACAACCTCAAAGTACTTCTATTACAATTCACTTAACGAAAGTGCTATGACCCAATAAAAGAAAAAGTACAATGGTTGACTTAAGAACTTTGAAAGATAAGACTAGTTGACGCTTGAGAAGCTCTAATCTCTTTCACTCTTGACCTTCCCCTTCTGTCTGGGTTTCGTCATCGGACTTACCTAAAAAGTATGGAAACACTGAGTGAGCGAACGCTCAGTAGGAAATTATATCTCAAGAACTAGCAGGGGTTTAAGTAATCACAATTTCCCACATGTAAATGCACTATGGCTATGCATGCTCGCATAAAACGACAAGATAGAGAGTATATCAACAAGATAACAAGGTGAACTATTCATGAACTTTCGAGTGATAAATGTCAGGATGTTCAAGCAAGTAATTTCATCATGTCATGTCGAGAACTTGGCTATCACGTTTCAAGCAAGCAAGTATAAAAATTACCCTTTTTCGGGTCACGCAAGTCATGTCATGTCATGTACAAGTTAAGTACAAGAATTGTGGAATGTCCAATCAAGCTAGTCATGCACTTTGGTACAATGCCAATACCGTTATCATTACAACTCCCATGGGCACTAGTACTTTCGGGTGCTCCTCCCAGGACCAGATCGGGCCCTATATGCGCAGGCATTGATCATGTATTTTGACATCCACTTTTTATATATAGCCAACATGGAATTTCAAGAATAAAGCTTGTAGATATGTAGGATAGACTTTAATATAATAGAGTCAAAAAAATATGACACTTGACATAGATAGGCGATAATAACGGTACAATCACGATTATCGGTAAAGCTAGGTGGAATTGGTTCCCTAACTTGGGTACCATGACAAGTAAGTATCCACAAGTAGATGGTCACTCTTTTAATATAGAATTGAGGTTCACAAGAACATCATAATAATGTTGATATAGAATTGGGGTCCACAAGAACATCTCCATAATGACATGCTTTTCCCCATTCATTAAGATACCTCTCATATTATACACATAGCATAACATGAGGGCCAGTATACCATGTTTCTATAGAGTGACATGGCAAAATAGTGTGATAGGTTTTTATGGTACAACCAGCTCAGTCGGCCTTGAGGGAATCCAAGGCTCGAGGAGTCTTACGGAGGTCTCTATGACTAACTCGCTAGTCCAAAGGAACGGAATGTCCAATGGAGAGCTAGTATGTCACTGAGAGTTAGTGGGTAAACGATAAAGCATCATAAAACATGGGACTATATTCACGGACTGGAATATAGTGCCGATATATATATATATATATATATATATATATATATATATATATATATATATATACATATGAAACCCTCGGTTAACAGTAACGGTGCAAAACAGTATTACAGGAAAATAGCGACTTAGGTAAAGTCGTTCTTAATGAAATTAACGCCTTATCCAGGGGCGTTTATATACCATCTGACGACTACTCCAGTGGTCGTCCATTATTTATTCTAATTTAACAAAATTTCTAACTTCTGGAATTTTTTTATGCAACGCGCCTCCGACAGGGGCGTTAATTCAAAAATCACGCCCTGGCGCAGGGCGTCAGTTCTGTAATAGACGACCTAGACCAGGTCGTTAATTCACCAAGGTTTCGAGGAATATGAACAGTAACGAAATTTCATGATAAACAATTTACAGGAAGTAAATACATGGATAGGACAAGAAAAATAGCAGAATTCCACAGGTATGATCATGCATTAATTTGGATCACGATTTCAAAGCTATGGAATTTTAAACGTGAGTAATCAACAATTATATGAAATTGGCGACTACAGGGCAGGGCGTCAACACTAGAATTAGCGCCCTGGGCTGGGTCGCCTCTTTTTAAAATTTCACAGAAAACGCTTGAAATCATAGTAAAACTATATGCATGTATGACAGAAGGTATTACTAGCAACTGGAGTTAGTTTGGGCTACGTTCTTGAGAAAACCTACCTTATGAAGATCTGGAAGAAGAAACGTGAAGGATTCGGATAGAAAACGATGCTATGTTCCAAACAGAGCCTCCTGAACTTCTAACAGCAACTAGAGCAGCACCCACAAGATGGTTGCTTCCGAACTTAATCACCGGTAGCACACCGAAGAGGATGTAGTGTCGACAAGAGTTGTTGAGAAGAGGATAAGACTCTTTTCTATGATATCTTCTTTACTGGTTTTGGAAGAAGATGCAGACGAAGAGGATGATGATGAAGACTCCACGATCTTCTCTTTGACAAGAGAGGTACTACCTACCGTAGACTTCCTACATAAGACGAAGACGTTAGTTTCCTTCATCATTCATAACTAAAGAAAAAGAAAAGAGGAAGAACATTACATGTTCTTCACGTATGACAGCAACAATCCACCGAACGCCAAATAGCATTATGGGTCGAGCCGTAGGATATTTATAGAGTTATTAGGAACCCTAATAGAGTTAGAGTTTGGTAGTATTACCTTGATAGAGTCCTTACTATATTCTACTAACTCGTACTAATCCATAAACTTTCCCTGGATAATGTCCTGGTTCGAACGGAACTCAAACTGAATTAGCGTCTTAAATGAGGGCGTTAAATTTAAATTGACGCCTTGGTTAAGGTCATTTCTTATGTAAAACGCGTCCATGTGGAGGGCGTCACGTTTACTTGCCCTTTTTATTATTATGGCCGTTTAAGAATTTACGACATCTTCTGTGGTCGTCCTTTCTGGAATTCGCGCCTTGTATAAGAGCGTTTCTTTTTGAAGTAGCGTCTTGAGTCTAGGCGTTATTTTCATTTTGGTTTATTATTTACTTCTTTAGGCTCTTATCATTTATTCATTAAATCTTTTAATCTTATTTTGATCAATTGGGGTTTTTATGTCCTTCTATTTTTTCTATTTTTTTTTTTTTTACCAGGGTTGCTACACCCTCCCCCACTTAAAAGAATTTGGTCCCCAAATTCAATAGTATATATATATATACGTGGAGAGTGTAGAGTATATACCTTTTTAGAATAAGTCCGGGAATCGTTTTCTCATAGACTCCTCGGTCTCCCATGTGGCTTCGTGTTCTGAACATTTACTCCATTGCACCTTTAGCATGGGGATAACTTTATTCCTTAATGTTCGTACCACGCGGTCAAGGATCTTCATAGGCCTTTGCTCATAAGTGAGATCCCTTTGAATCACTAGGTCTCCATGATCAATGATATGTGATGGATCATGCACATATTTCTTCAACATTGATATATGGAATACATTGTGAACTTCGGACAATTGAGGAGGTAAAGCGATGCGATAAGCAACCTCGCCAACTCTCTCTAGTATCTCAAAAGGTCCGATAAACCTTGGTGTAAGCTTGCCCTTAACACCAAATCTCCTTATTCCACGTCCAGGTGATATCTTAAGAAAAACGTGATCTCCGACTTGGAATTCGAGATCTCTCCTTCTTGTGTCAGCATAAGCCTTTTGTCTAGACTGAGCTATTTGCAGTCTTTCTCTAATCAACTGTATCTTCTCGGTGGTATCTCTTACCATATCTGGACCTAATAGTTGTTTCTCTCCAACTTCGTCCCAGCATAAGGGTGATCGGCAATTCCTTCCGTATAAGGCTTCGAAAGGTGCCATTTGTATACTTGCCTAGTAGCTATTATTGTATGCAAATTCAACCAGAGGCAAGTGGTCATGCCAGCTTCCACCAAAATCAATGATGCAAGCCCTGAGCATATCTTCAACCACCTGATTAGTTCTCTCGGTCTGACCATCCGTTTGAGGATGAAAAGCTGTACTAAAGTTAAGTCTCGTTCCCAACGAATGTTGTAGTCCTTTCCAAACATGTGAAGTAAAACGGGGATCTCTGTCAGACACAATCGAGATAGGAATACCATGTAATCTGACTATCTCCTTGCTGTATAATGCAGCCAGAACATCAACTGACCATCGACTCTTGATTGGCAAGAAGTGCGCTGATTTGGTCAATCGATCAATGATAACCCATATTCCATCATATCCTCCTTTTGATTTAGTTAGACCCATGATGAAATCCATACCAATATCCTCCCACTTCCATTTGGGAATATCCAGAGGATGTAGTTTTCCGGCAGGCTTCTGGTGTTCAGCCTTAACTTGTTGGCAGGTGAGACAGCGAGACACAAAGTCCGCGACTTCTCTCTTCATGTTGGGCCACCAGAAATTTCTTTTCACATCTTGGTACATTTTGGTAGATCCTGGATGAATTGTGTACCTTGATCTGTGAGCTTCATCTAAGATTTTCTTCTTTAATTCTGGACAATCCGGTATACAAGTTCTATTTTGGAATAACAACCTTCCATCTGAAGCTAGTTGGAACACAGATTGTCCTTCTAGTTTGCCCTTGATTTCCACTAATACCGGGTCACTACCTTGAAGTCCTTGTATTTCGGATAGCAAGTCCGGCTGTATGCTCATATGGGATAAGGTGACACACCTACTGTCCTTGTCCATGCTTATATTAAGTCTAGTGAATTGTTCTAGCAACTTCCACTCCTGAATCATACAATTGGCTAATAATGCTCTCGGCTTTCGACTAAGGGCATCAGCTACAGGATTACCCTTTCCAGGATGATATTGTATAGTAAAGTCGAAGTCCTTAAGATATTCTAGCCAACGTCTTTGCCTCATATTCAATTCCTTCTGAGAGAAGAGATACTTAAGACTTTTATGGTCAGAGTATACAATAAACTGCACTCCGTATAGATAATGTCTCCATATTTTCAGTGCAAATACTACCGCAGCCAATTCTAAATCATGAACTGGGTAGTTCTCCTCGTGCTTCTTCAATTGGCGAGAAGAGTAGGCTATAACCTTCCCTTGTTGCATTAAAACACATCCGAGGCCAATGCCAGATGCATCGGTGTATACCTCGAACTTTTCTCCTTCAATTGGTAGAGCTAAGACTGGGGCAGTAGTTAAGTGATCCTTGAGAGCTTGGAAGCTTCGTTCACAATCCTCGCTCCATTCATAGCGCATCTCCTTGCGAGTTAGCCTAGTGAGTGGTACGGCTATCTTGGAGAAATCCTTGATGAATCGCCGATAGTAGCCCGCAAGACCCAAGAAACTACGGACCTCGCTAGCATTGGTCGGTCTTTCCCAATTCCTTACAGCTTCAACCTTTGATGGATCTACGGATAAACCGTCTTTTGATATAACATGCCCCAAGAAAGCTACTTCTCCTAACCAAAATTCACATTTGCTGAGCTTTGCATATAGCTGATTTGTCCTCAATATCTGTAATGCAATCCTTAAATGTTCCTCATGCTCTCCCTTGGTCTTGGAGTAAATCAATATATCATCAATGAAAATCACCACGAATTGATCTAGATAAGGTCTGAATATACTATTCATCAACTGCATAAAAGCAGCATGGGCATTTGTTAGTCCAAAAGGCATAACAACAAACTCATAATGGCCATACCTGCTTCTGAATGCGGTCTTATGAATGTCATCATCCTTGATCCTTAGTTGGTGATAACCTGACCTGAGATCAATCTTTGAAAAATACTTGGATCCAGATATTTGATCAAATAACTCATCGATTCTCGGCATTGGATACTTGTTCTTGATAGTGAGATGATTCAACTGTCGATAGTCGATGCATAACCTCATGGATCCATCTTTCTTCTTTACAAATAGCACAGGTGCTCCCAACGGGGAAGTGCTTGGTCTAATAAATCCCTTCTTGAGAAGTTCCATCAATTGTTCCTTCAGCTCCTTGAGTTCGGCAGGGGACATCCTATATGGTGCCTTAGAAACTGGTCCAGCACCAGGGACCAAATCGATGGTGAAGGCTACTTCTCTTTGTGGGGGTAGTCCAGGCAATTCTTCCGGAAACACATCCGAAAATTCTTGCACAACAGGGATGTCTTCTAGTTTAGTTTCCTTAGCCTCCTTAATCGTGACAAACGCAAGGAAAGATACACATCCTTTCCTTATTAGCTTGCTAGCTCGGAGAGCCGAAATAAGAGGTGACTTGCTCCGACTCTTAGGGCTAGAATAGACTAGTTCTGGAAAGTCCTTGAAAGTAACTTTGCTGTTACGGCAATCCACAGTTGCCTGACCTAGACAACCAGTCTGCTCCCAATATGACATCATATTCCTTTAGGTCTAAACATATGAGGTTGATAGGAAGATTTCTTCCTTTTACTAAGACTTCACAGTTTTGGTAATGGTGCGTAATATCGGTTTCGATTCCGAGAGGAGTAGATAAAAATATTTTCATCCATTCTGGTTCCATAGGCAGTGGGTCAGTAAACTTCTTGGAAATAAAAGAATGTGATGCACCCGTATCAAATAAGACATGTGCAGACTTGGAACAAACTTTCAGTGTACCTTCTACTAGTCCGCCTTCGTCTTCTTCGGTTTCCTTAATTGCGTGAAGATGAGCATTCTTTGTTACCGGGCGCTTTCCGTCACCGGCTTGATCGTTGAGTAGGGGACAGTCGGGAATCCGATGATCACGGCTCCCACAACGGAGACACGCTCCAAGTTTCCTCCAACATTCTTCGGCCTTGTGCCCGGCCTTATCACAGTACTTACATACCACCTTAGCAGGTGTAGTGGTGATGGAGAAAGGTTTGGTCTTCTTGAACTTCTGCTCCTGGGTGGGAATGCCTCCATTTCCTGGCCTCTTCTTGAAATTAGGTTTGAAGGTGCCGGAGCTAGTAACATTCTCCTTCTTGTCTTTCCCACGGATCCTATCAGATAGTTCCGTGGCATCTTCTAGTAATTGGGCTCGTCGAACCATCTCCGAATAGACTTGTATGTCCATCGGTGCCAGTTGTGTGATATATTGGGGCCTGAGCCCATTAAGGAATCTTCGAGCTTTCATCTTCTCAGAACTAACTAAGTGTTTAGCGTACCGAGACAGCCTAGAGAACTGCGCTTCATATTCAGCCACCGAAAAAGATCGTTGCTTAAGTGCGGCGAATTCAGCGGCTTTCTTCTCTTGAACTCGATCTGAGAAATATTTATTGTTGAAATGTTCAACAAACTCCTCCCAAGTAACTTGTCCTTGATCTAATGTGGCTTCTACCGACTCCCACCAGCATCGGGCATCTCTTTCTAATTGAAATGTGGCTAACAGGACCTTCTCTTGGTCCGAGCATTGCATGACTCTAAAAACACGTTCGTCTCTCGGATCCAGTGTTCGGCATCATCTGGATCAGTGGATCCCATGAACTTAGGAGGGTTCATGTTCTTGAAGCTTTGGTGGAGATTTCCTGCTCCACGATGTGCACCTCCTTGTGCCACTTGTTGAAGTGCCTGGGTCATGCCTTGGAGAGTGCGTTGCATGTTGCGCCATTGAGCACGTTCGGCAGCCATTGTCCTACAATTGCAATAGCTATTTTAGTAGGTGATTGCGTTTAAAGGCTCTTAATTCTATTTGACTTTAACCCTTGGTTCTACCCAAATCTCACTGGTTAGAGGTTCAGACTTATCCTTGGACTTGGGTTTCCTAGGAATTGAATACCCTAGGCTCTGATACCACAAAAACTGTCACGCCCCGAGCGCGGAAGATACCCGGAGACGCGTGACGAGTTTATATCGATCATGTCAATCAGAGTATTAGTGTATTCGACACCAAATCAGAGATGCGCAAAAGTAAAGATAACCCAATCCTTTATTCAATCACAACCTCAAAGTACTTCTATTACAATTCACTTAACGAAAGTGCTATGACCCAATAAAAGAAAAAGTACAATGGTTGACTTAAGAACTTTGAAAGATAAGACTAGTTGACGCTTGAGAAGCTCTAATCTCTTTCACTCTTGACCTTCCCCTTCTGTCTGGGTTTCGTCATCAGACTTACCTGAAAAGTATGGAAACACTGAGTGAGCGAACGCTCAGTAGGAAATTATATCTCAAGAACTAGCAGGGGTTTAAGTAATCACAATTTCCCACATGTAAATGCACTATGGCTATGCATGCTCGCATAAAACGACAAGATAGAGAGTATATCAACAAGATAACAAGGTGAACTATTCATGAACTTTCGAGTGATAAATGTCAGGATGTTCAAGCAAGTAATTTCATCATGTCATGTCGAGAACTTGGCTATCACGTTTCAAGCAATCAAGTATAAAAATTACCCTTTTTCGGGTCACGCAAGTCATGTCATGTCATGTACGAGTCAAGTGCAAGAATTGTGGAATGTCCAATCAAGCTAGTCATGCACTTCGGTACAATGCCAATACCGTTATCATTACAACTCCCATGGGCACTAGTACTTTCGGGTGCTCCTCCCAGGACCAGATCGGGCCCTATATGCGCAGGCATTGATCATGTATTTTGACATCCACTTTTTGTATATAGCCAACATGGAATTTCAAGAATAAAGCTTGTAGATATGTAGGATAGACTTTGATAGAATAGAGTCAAAAAAATATGACACTTGACATAGATAGGCGATAATAACGGTACAATCACGATTATCGGTAAAGCTAGGTGGAATTGGTTCCCTAACTTGGGTACCATGACAAGTAAGTATCCACAAGTAGATGGTCACTCTTTTAATATAGAATTGAGGTCCACAAGAACATCATAATAATGTTGATATAGAATTGGGGTCCACAAGAACATCTCAATAATGACATGCTTTTCCCCATTCATTAAGATACTTCTCATATTATACACATAGCATAACATGAGGGCCGGTATACCATGTTTCTATAGAGTGACATGGCAAAATAGTGTGATAGGTTTTTATGGTACAACCAGCTCAGTCGGCCTTGAGGGAATCCAAGGCTCGAGGAGTCTTACGGAGGTCTCTATGACTAACTCGCTAGTCCAAAGGAACGGAATGTCCAATGGAGAGCTTGTATGTCACTGAGAGTTAGTGGGTAAACGATAAAGCATCATAAAACATGGGACTATATTCACGGACTGGAATATAGTGCCGATATATATATATATATATATAATATACATATGAAACCCTCGGTTAACAGTAACGGTGCAAAACAGTATTACAGGAAAATAGCGACTTAGGTAAAGTCATTTTTAATGAAATTAACGCCTTATCCAGGGGCGTTTATATACCATCTGACGACTACTCCAGTGGTCGTCCATTATTTATTCCAATTTAACAAAATTTCTAACTTCTGGAATTTTTTATGCAACGCGCCTCAGACAGGGGCGTTAATTCAAAAATCACGCCCTGGCGCAGGGCGTCAGTTCTGTAATAGACGACCTAGACCAGGTCGTTAATTCACCAAGGTTTCGAGGAATATGAACAGTAACGAAATTTCATGATAAACAATTTGCAGGAAGTAAATACATGGATAGGACAAGAAAAATAGCAGATTCCACAGGTATGATCATGCATTAATTTGGATCACGATTTCAAAGTTATGGAATTTTAAACGTGAGTAATCAACAATTATATGAAATTGGCGACTACAGGGCAGGGCGTCAACACTAGAATTAGCGCCCTGGGCTGGGTCGCCTCTTTTTAAAATTTCACAGAAAACGCTTGAAATCATAGTAAAACTATATGCATGTATGACAGAAGGTATTACTAGCAACTGGAGTTAGTTTGGGCTACGTTCTTGAGAAAACCTACCTTATGAAGATCTGGAAGAAGAAACGTGAAGGATTCGGATAGAAAACGATGCTCTGTTCCAAACAGAGCCTCCTGAACTTCTAACAGCAACTAGAGCAGCACCCACAAGATGGTTGCTTCCGAACTTAATCACCGGTAGCACACCGAAGAGGATGTAGTGTCGACAAGAGTTGCTGAGAAGAGGATAAGACTCTTTTCTATGATATCTTCTTTACTGGTTTTGGAAGAAGATGCAGACGAAGAGGATGATGATGAAGACTCCACGATCTTCTCTTTGACAAGAGAGGTACTACCTACCGTAGACTTCCTACATAAGACGAAGACGTTAGTTTCCTTCATCATTCATAACTAAAGAAAAGAAAAGAGGAAGAACATTACCTGTTCTTCACGTATGACAGCAACAATCCACCGAACGCCAAATAGCATTATGGGTCGAGCCGTAGGATATTTATAGAGTTATTAGGAACCCTAATAGAGTTAGAGTTTGGTAGTATTACCTTGATAGAGTCCTTACTATATTCTACTAACTCGTACTAATCCATAAACTTTCCCTGGATAATGTCCTGGTTCGAACGGAACTCAAACTGAATTAACGTCTTAAATGAGGGCGTTAAATTTAAATTGACGCCTTGGTTAAGGTCATTTCTTATGTAAAACGCGTCCATGTGGAGGGCGTCACGTTTACTTACCCTTTTTATTATTTTGGTCGTTTAATAATTTACGACATCTTCTGTGGTCGTCCTTTCTGGAATTCGCGCCTTGTATAAGAGTGTTTCTTTTTGAAGTAGCATCTTGAGTCTAGGCGTTATTTTCATTTTGGTTTATTATTTACTTCTTTAGGCTCTTATCATTTATTCATTAAATCTTTTAATCTTATTTTGATCAATTGGGGTTTTTATGTCCTTCTATTTTTTTTTTTTTACCAAGGTTGCTACAATGGAGTTGTTGTTGATCCATAAGACCCGGTATGGATTTGGGTGGGAGGTGATAGCAAGCCCAAGGAGCTTAACGGTATCGGGGGATACGGCATTGACACAACTCCCACTATCCAATATCACTTTTCTTACATGGCTCCCTATCTTGACAAAGGTGTGAAAGATTGAGGTTCGACGCCAATCCTCTTCTTGGGGTTTGGTGAGGGTGCATCTAATCACTCCTAGATGGGAGTTGGTAGGTGGAGTGGTGTGATCTAGACCCGATTCAAGGTATTGGGCCTCATACTCTTCTTCCCAATCTAGGAAGGCTTCATGGTCCTCAACAACACTCTCAAGTTTCCTTTGGGGTGGGGAAGCTTCTTCCTCAATAAGCAAACTAGACAATCCTTTGGATGGGCATTGCCCCGCAAAGTGACCAAACCCTTGACACCTATAGCATTGTTGACGCCCGCTACCCGGAGTGGTTCCTACATTTGGGCCTTTGAGAATGTCTTCCCTCCGTGGAGGAGGGTGACTAGGGGTGGGCTTGTTCGGAGTGATGGTCGGAGGAGGGTTGTAAGGCCTTAATGGGGCATTCCCACTTGGGCTAGGGGCTTTCATGGGGGTGGTCGGAATGGGTCGTGGTCCCATGTTTTTAGGATCGACCGGTCGGAGAGTAGCAAACCGAGGGATCCTAGAGAATCTTTCCACATCCCTAGCTACTTGGTAGGCTAGCTCAAGGTTGTGAACGTCCCTCATGAAAAGCTCTCTCTTGATGTGGCTTTGGAGTCCATTCCTAAAGCGGGACAAGGTGACTGTCGGGTCCTCATGAACTCCACACTTCAAAAGATAGGAGTCAAACTTCTCAATGTATTCAACCACGGTCTTCCCTTCTTGGGTGAGGCTTTGCCATTCATCTAAGAGCATTTGATGGTAGGATTGGAGTAGGTATTTGTTTCTAAGTTGGTTCTTCATACCCTCCCAAGTATCAATAGGCTCTTCCCGCCTAATCCTTTTTAAACCCTCTTGGTTTAGCCAATAAGTTTTGGCTAATTTGGTGAGATACATTTTGGCCAACCTTACCCTCCTTTGGTCGAACATAGGGTACCATTCAAAGTATTGATCCATGGCGGTTTCCCATTCTAAGTAGACACTAGGTTCATGGGAACCATCAAAGTTTGGGGCCTCTACCTTAACCATCCTTAAGAGAGGGTCATCCGGGTCGTCCCGTGGACGCCTTTCATGAATTTGATGGTGGCGGGGCCTCTCATAGTCATGGTAGGGGTCAAAATCCAAGTCCTCCCTACGAATTTCAGCATGTGGATGATGGGCTCTTGGTCCATTGTTCCTTGGGTGATACTCGTCCCTATGAGGCTCAACATGTGGGAAGTGGACCCTTGGGTCATTGTTCCTTGGGTGGAGCTCATTCCTATGTAATTCACCATGTGGAGGATGGACTCTTGGTTCATTATTCCTTGGATGGGGGTCTTCCCTATGAGGGTCAACATGTGGAGGGTGGATTCTTGGCTCATCGTTCCTTGGGTGGAACTCATGCTCTTCTAGCCAAGCAAGTCGAGTGGAAAGGGACTCAAGTTGGGCAAGAATGTTGGCAAGGGAAGCGTCTACCCTATTCATTTGGCCTTGGGGTTCCTCCCTATGAGCTTCTTGGTTGAGTTGAGGATTGGGATCCATGGGTGGAACAGAGGACGATGGATCGGGTCGGTAACTAGCACCACTACGGGTGGACATGCAAGATAAGGGGAAAATGATGTTGGACACACAATGCAAAGGTCCTAGTACTTAGACTTGATAGAGACAAGTCAATGACTTGCTCTGATACCAATTGATGTGACACACCCTTGGACTTAAGCAAGCAAGCACATTCACATTCAAATGGACCGATTTGGGCCACCGCTCTCCCATCGCTCACCCAAGCCCGGGGTGACTTGGTGATGCCAAGTGGAGGATGTGAGGGTTGGGCCCTTGCTGGTAGAGGGCCAGCAAGGCTAAGATTTGATTCCCAAAGGATGTGGAGGCCCAATTCAATGAGGCCGACAAAGTGCCGAAGGCACCGGCTACACTCTTCCCCACGGTGATCACTCAAGGCAACGGGGCTTGAGGATCGAGCTCTCACTCTCACGGCCAGCGGAAGTAAGAACTAATATTGAAAGGCAAGCACTAAATTGGAGTTAGGTTTGAGCACTTACTCGACCGGTTTGAAGAAACCAGTCCCGCTCGGAGACGAGGGCGAGCGGGGAGGCGAGTGGATCCCCACACGCCGCGTTGGGGCAGCTTGACATGTTCAAACGATTACAACACTACACCTCTCGCAAGAGGAGGACCTTGGGGTGGGGATTAATTGATATTACAACTAAAACTACCTCCACACAGGGAGGGGCCTTCAGCCGGCCAAGCGGGGAGGGGAACTTGGACTAAAAGTATTGAAAAGATGGCGAAGCCGAATCTGCCTGCTCTCTGCGATAGGGGACAGACAGACAGAGTTGAGGCCGCAAAACTTGATCGGGAATTTTGCCGATGACGGGACCAGTGGGGAACTCTTCGTAGCTGGAACTGGAATGCCTCCAAATTTTGTTGATTTCTTCTGACGCCGATGCTGGTCTGGGTGGAGGTTCGAACAGGGTGGCAGCTTCTCGGACTGACAGCTTCAGGATTCCAACAGCAGGAAGAAGAGGATGCCCCGACCGCTCCCGAACTCAGAATTAAGTACCGCTAGAGCTGTTGGAACCGTTGACGAGTCCTCTTCGCAGCAGAACTGGCGGGGAAGCCAAACGATGCCGGAGAAGACCAGTGGACTCTAAACAATGATGAGAGGTCGGTGCAGACTGTGGGGAAGAAGAACAGTGTACCCGGTGGAGAAAATTGATAACTCTTGCCCACGGACGTCGATCGGAGTTCCGCTTCTTGATTCAGAAAGTAGACAGGACGAGGAAGAACTTTGCAGAAGAACTCTTGGACTGATTCTTCCGAGGTTCGTCGTTGTAAAGCTTCTACTCCGGTTCAGGTACTCAGCAGGGGCAGCTCTGCGCAGTTGTGGGAGAACGGATCTCCCAGGCAGCACACAGCTCGGATGGGGATGAAACCACCGCCCTTGCGAAGAAGACCGGCAGACGCTTTCGTGGATATCACTTGGGCCTTCAGATTCGCAAGGAGATAATCGTGGTGGCTGCTGCAAGCTGCTGGTTCGCCTGCATCTTCTGGACTGCAAGCTGCAATTTTGACATAGCCTCCAATTGACCTAGAAAGAAGAAGAAGAGGAAGTATATGGTGAAAGGGGGGGTGGGGAATGGTGGTGGGAAGGTGGGGAGGTATGGAATGGTGCTAGAGGTAGAGGGGAGGTGGAGGAAGAAGGGGAGGGCGCAAGGCTCAGCTGGAGAGGGGAGGATGGGGTGTGCAAATGGGTGGAGGAGAATGGGGGAGAGAGGGGCGACCTAGTCTAAAGGGGAGGAGAAGGGGGCGGCCAAAGCAAGTGGAGGGAAGGTCATTTCAAATTCAAAATGGCCTTGGAAGCTGGGAGATTGTGTGGGGAAGAGGGGTGAGTGTGTTAGAATGGGGAAGATAGTGTTGGAATGGGAGAGCTCCTCCTAGGGAAGGGGTGGATGTGGTGGGAAGTTGTGGAAGGGCATTGAATGCACCTAGGGAAGGGAATGGGGGGGTGAGGTGGCTGGTGAGGTGGAGGAGAGAGGGGGAGGTCGCAGCCCCCCCTTGGGGTAGTGAGAGAAAGAGAAAGAGAGAGAGGAAGTGGGTGGGGAGTCTCTCCCCTAGGGCTTCTCACCACTATTGGATTCTCTCCACTATAACTAAATAGTTTGAACACTCAATTGGAAATCTTGGCATTGATTCATTAGTTTCGAATGAAGGGAATGGGGCCCTATATATAGGCAACCCATATTTTACAATAAGACCCTGACAAAAGACTCAATGACAAATAACCGAGGGGGTAGGGGGTGCTCTTGGGCCAAGCCCAATGAATTGGGCCCAATAGCTAACTAAACAACATAATGACACTCAAACTTAGGGAAATAAACACAAGACCTAGGGACATGACTCAAGTAAAATGAAAATTACATCAAATGACTCAAATAGAAAGCACAAAAAGGATAATTTGGGCCTTTATAGAGAGAGGCCCGAACTCAAATGACGCCGGAGTGTGAGGAAGACCCGAGCCAAAGGGAGTCACGGGTGATGCCTCCATCAAATTCCTTTAAAAAATTAATTAAACGACCTCCTGCAAGGGCGCTATTTCTTTAAGCTATTGATTGAGCGACCTCTCACAAGGGCGCTTATTCTTTTGGTAACGCGGCGTTATCGCGCTCAACGCCTATGGCGCGTTCTTGAGGCTTTGGCTTTTGACTGACCAACTTTGACCGGTCAATGTGGATCGCGGTATATCGTGGCAGCACGTTCCTAAAGATCACAGTGCTCATCCTGAGCGCATTCTCAGACGGAAACCATGTCCGGTCGAAACCCTCTCTTTCCAATTTTTGATCCTTATCTGGGTAAGTTTCGGAGCTCGATCCACTCAGGGAAAGTTCCTAATCCTTCTAGGAGTCTCCCCCCTCAATAATCAACAGGATTGTCCGATCTTGGGCCTCCAAATCCTTGGATTTCTGGGAACTCCGACCTAGGGTTTCTAGTCCACCTTGCTTCTATAAATTGGGTCCATGGCCGTCGATCTCAGAGGATGCGACTCAGAGGACTTGACCACGGGGAAGGGACGAGGCTGTGCTTCATTCAGGATCTTTAATTCCTCATCCCTTTCTCATCCAAGGGAGTATTTAGGGCATTCTTTCTCGTTCTTCATTTTCCTCCTTTCTTTATGTCTTTTAACCCTCTTTAATCTTCGCATTGCATAGCATATTCTTCTCAAAATCACTCCTTTTCTCAAATACACGCATACACACACACACCAAACCTATTTTTGGCCCTTCCATAGGGGTTTAAAATCACCAAAACCCCCAGGTGATCTAGCCCTCCCTTTACATGCTTTTATTGAAATAGGGATAGATCCTACACTAATCATGTTCTAATGGGCCTTTTATTTGTTGTTTTTCATTGATTCACAGGCATAAGAAGAAGGAGACGTAAGGCCCTTGCACCTTGGCCGGCCTTGGAGCAAGGAAGGAATCAACTCACACATCCCACGGTTTTCTCTGATAACGCGCTATAAGTTACCACCGCGTTCCACAGAACGCGCCCAGAACCATAAGCGCGATCTAAAGAACACGCCCATCACAATCAGCGCGTTAATCACCAGGCCCTCCTTCGGCCTCCCTTTTAATTTCTGAGGTAAGTATTGTCCCCTTTTGTAGTCTCATACTATTTGGCACACTATTGGCCTCAGTGGCGATCACGAATGTATTTTCTTTATCATATATTGCATGTGCCCCACCCTCTTTTTCATTTATCACCATCATTATACGCTTCATTTTCCACCATTATTCATTACCATCTTTATACACATTTCGTTAAGGGGCCTACTGAACAAGCTGGGGAGCATACTACCATAGTTACTTCGGTTCTGGACAATCAAGATGTGCATACATGTCAGTTTGCTCGTCATATAGCCCCGCTAGTTACTTACAAAGCTTTGGAGTCTTTGAGGCCGAGTAAAAGAAGAAAGATGGACGACCCTGAATGTGATTGGTACAGATGGTTTAATATGAATGACATCACTATTGCTCTAAGCCGACTATTCATGTCGACTGATCCAGAATGGCCGCCACTTGTTCATGATATGATAGTGAAGCCAGCGGTTATCACTGATAAGAGGCAGATGCTGAGCAACTACACCGACACCGGGGAGCCAGATGTGCCATTTGAAGAGGGTTTCACTATAGACAGGCTATGGGCCGGCCTCTTTTTCCTCCATTCCGTCCATCCATCACTGATTGCTTTCATGTGTTCCAGATTATTTCTCGTCAGCATTCCTAGACCGCCTCCGGTCGTGATCTCCTTGTCTCCAAATTTCCCAAAAACTCTATCAATTTCTCCTCCGCTCATTGAGCAATTCTCTCAGCTATCCATCATGCCCACTCGCGGGCAATCACTCGATCATTCTCTTATTCAAGAATTCTCGAACCTTTCTATCTCACCCCCATTATCCTCTACTCCTCCCTCTCACTGCTTCGCAATTATAGAAAATAAAAAAATGCCAATTTTCAAATTCCCCAATCCACCTCTCTCATCTCTATCGAAGAAACCTCCTATCTTGTTCTTGAGTGTGCCCCGACCCAAGGGCCTCTCGTCCAGGGTCCGTTAGCAGGCTTTCTTTACCCCTCCAACGAGGAGTCCTATGCTGTACCACCTCCTGTACCCGCTTCTTCTTCTTCCTCTCCTTGTTCCTTAGGGTCTAGCAGTCAGGTTAGTTGTTCTTCTTCCACTAGCAATAAGAGTCCAAGGGTAGTTGCTACTAAGAAGGTCAAGGGTAAGTGGATTCCCTATAGATTCTTGATAGAACTAGCTCGGAGGTGCAATGCATGTTTAGCCATCCCTCAGTTTGTAGAGGACCCGATCCTTTTGCCAGACTTGGAATGTGAGGATGTGTGTATTTTCAACGAAGGGTTCGATGTTTACGAAATCATGAATGATGAAGACCCTGTCAAAGAGTGGGATGAAGAGTATGAAGGTTATGAGGACGAGACTGACACTTTTGCCAGTGGCATGAGGAGATTCGATGAGCCGTCAGCCTCAGTAGAAGAGCCCACCAAAGAAGTTAACTTGGGTACCGAGGAAAACCCTAGGATTGTCCTCATAAGAAAAAATTTGCCGTCCTCTGAACAAGAGGCGCTCACTCAAGTTCTTCAAGAATATAAGGACGCATTTGCATGGAGTTATGAGGATATGCCGGGTCTGACCCTGCACTTGTTGAACACCGTCTGACACTGAAGCCAGGGTCTGTAGCGGTCAAACAGCGGTTGAGGCGTTTCCACCCGCATATGGCATTGAAAATAAAAGAAGAGATCGATAAACTTCACAAAGCTAGATTCATCAGAGTCGTCCTCTATCCTAATTGGGTGGCTAACATTGTCCCAGTGATGAAGAAGGACGGAAGAGTTAGAATCTGCATAGACTTCCGGGACCTCAACCACGCGTGTCCTAAGGATGATTTCCCCCTCCCTCACATTGATGTTTTAATTGATAATACAACTGGATATGAGACCCTCCCTTTTATCGATGGCTTCTCCGGATACAATCAGATTCGCCTGGCTGAGGAAGATCAAGAGAAGGCCTCCTTCACTACACCTTGGGGTACATATTGCTATGTGGTCATGCCGTTTGGACTTAAGAACGCCGGAGCCACCTACTAAAGGGCCATGATGGCAATTTTTCATGATATGATCCATGTTTATATAGAGGTGTATGTTGATGACCTGGTAGTGAAGTCAAGAACGAGGATTGAGCATCCTGGTGTTTTAGCAAAGGTTTTGTAGAGAGCACGAGAATATCAATTGAAAATGAACCCCAAGAAATGTGTATTTGGGGTTTCGTCAAGTAAGTTGCTTGGATTCATCGTTAGTAAGAGGGATATTGATATCGATCCCAACAAGGCGAGGGCAATAAGAGATATGCCCCCTCCCAAGAATTTGAAGGAAGTTCGAGGATTGATCGGGAGGTTGCAATTCATTCGCCGGTTTATCTCCCAGCACTCACAAAGGTGCAGGCCGTTTTACGAGCTTACTAAGCCAGGAGTCAAATTTTATTGGGATGACAAGTGTCAGGCAGCTTTTGATGGATTGAAGGATTACTTGACCAATCCTCCTGTCCTGAGGCCGCCGGTTCCAGGCAAACCACTTGTTCTCTATATCTCTGTCCTGGATGACTCAGTAGGTGCTGTCCTTGCGCAGGTTGATGAAGAAGGTAAGGAGAGGGCAACATACTACTTGCCTAAGCTTCTCAACCCCTGTGAGCAGAAATATACAGCTATGGAGAAGACTTGTGTTGCTCTGGCCTGGGTAGTGCAGAAGTTGAAGCATTATTTCCTAGCTCACGAGGTTCATCTCATTGCTCGTATGAATCCTATCAAATTCCTCCTTGAAAATCTGTCCTTACTGATCGACTGGCACGATAACAAAGCTTCCTCTCTCAGTTCGACATCGTCTACATTCAGCAAAAGGCGATTAAAGGCTATGCCATCGCAGAACATCTCGCTCATCATCCCCTTCCAAGATTTGATCTTGTTCGCTCAGAGTTTCCAGATGAGGAACTTATGTCCATTAATCAACCTTCAGACATGGAGCTCTGAATTCTCATGGTAGGGGGATCGACATGGTTCTTTTAACACCTGAGGGTATCACAATTCCACTTGCCTCTCAGCTCGCCTTCCCTGTTACAAATAATATAGCTGAGTATGAGGCTCTTCTGGCTGGACTTCATGCCACTCACCAATTTGGTGTCACCCAGTTGCGAATCATCGGTGATAATCAGCTTATTCTTCACCAAGTGCTCACCAAATGCCGTACACTCGATCCCAAGCTCAGACCCTACCAGGAACTTGCTTCTGCTTATGCCAAGCTCTTTACTAAGCTGGTCTTCGTCCATGTTCCTCGCAGCCAGAACATCTTAGCTGACGCCCTCGCTTCACTTGCCTCTTCCTTGATTTTTCTCCCTGAGCGGGACTTTCATTCTGTTATCATTCAGAAGCGTCTCACTTCTGCTATCAAGGATCCTGCATTTCTTAATGTTAAGGAGGAGGTGCTTAAGAAGGAAGGAGAAGCTATTGAGAATAGAGAGGTCATGCTATTGGATTTAGAAGAAGAAATGGACGATGAGGAAAAATCGTGGTATTATGAGATTGCCAAATATTGCCAAGATCAGTCTTATCCTGAAGAAGCCATGGCAGAAGAAAAGAATGCTATCAGGAGAGTCGCCCAAAGATACACTTTGGTTGGAGGCGTGCTCTATAGAAAAGGTCTTACCGATGTTCTTCTCAGGTGCCTTAACGACAACGAGGCATGGAAGGTTGTGGAAGAGGCACATTTTGGAGTTTGTGGTGGCCATGTCAATAGCCAGATGTTAACTAAGAAGATCCTTAGGCTAGGGTTCTATTGGCCCACTCTAGAAGAAGATTGCTCCATCTATGTTCGAAGGTATGTTAAGTGCCAATTGCACGCTGACAAAATTCATTCTCCCGCTTCCTCACTCCATCCTATGTCTACCCCATGGCCTTTCTCCATGTGGGCTTTCGATATCATTGGACCTCTTGGTGATGCGAACCTCCTCACAAAATCCAAATCCTTCGTACTCACGGCTACGGAGTACTTCACCAAGTGGGCAGAAGCAGAAGCTTACATGGAGATTAAAGCGTCAACCGTATGCAAGTTCATTATGAAGAACATCATTGCAAGATTCGGCATCCCAAGCTCCATCGTCACCGACAACGGTCCTCAATTCATCTCTCAAGAGCTTCAAGACCTTTGCAATAGGTATAACATTACATTGTATCATTCATCCCCTTATTATCCACATGGTAATGAGCAAGCGGAGGCTACAAATAAAACTCTGATCAAAATTATCAAGAAAACATGTGAGGCTAACAAGTTTGCGGATTGGCCAGAGAAGCTCGTTGAAGCTTTATGGGCCTACCGTACTTCCATTCGCACTCCTACTAGGTAAACTCCTTTCACCCTCACTTATGGAATGGAGACGGTAGTCCCTTATGAGATCCTTATTCCCTCTCTTAGAGTACGATTGGACAAGGAGCTGTCTATTGATGAACGCCGCGAATCTCCCCTTGCACAGTTGGAACTCTTAGATAAGAAACGTATGGCCGCCACTGAACATGCGTGAATTTATCAAAGCAGGCTCTCACGTTTCTATCAAAAGAAAGTAATTGAGAGAAAGTTTAAAGTCGGTGAAATGGTGATTAAAAGAATCTTTGTAAAACCTGGTGGGCCTCGCTCAAAACTCCAACCAAATTGGGAATGGCCTTTTGTCATAAAAGAAACTTATCTCGGCAATTCATATAAATTGGTTAACGCTGATGGTGAAGAATTAGCTCATCCTTGGAATGGTTTATATCTCAAGAAATACTACCCCTAACTCTTCAAAAAAAAAGGAAAAAGAAAGAAAAGGCTGGTATAGTGCGCGTGCCAAGAGGAGCGTGAAAGATCAGAATCTCTAATTCATCCTTTACTCTTTGCAATTTAACCTCGAGTTAACACCAACACACACTTCACGCTTAACTCTTAAACTCAAATGGCACCGAATCCAAAGCAAGTCAAAGACAAACCAACAGTGAAAGGTGTCATCCGTTCTATTCTCTTTGGTTTACGAGGGGGGAAGTGAGGACTCGGCCAGACCACCAAACCTACCCGCCGCCCTAGTAGGTGGAAGTCAAGGCCTAAAAGGGAACAAATATGCCAAAAAGCCTTAGTAAAGTTCATTCTGATCAAAAGAGCATGTCAAGAGGGCAAAGTCCCAGCAGGAAAAACCCTGGGCGTAAGCATGCATGAAGTAAGTCCACTCCAATCAAAAGAACATGTCAAGAGGGCAAAGTCCCCGCAGGGAAAATCCTGGACATAAGCATGTACTAATAAAGGTAAGGGCAACTAAAATCTCCCTAAGCCACAAACCGAACCCCAACAGGCGATAAGGTAGGAGAGGCACATCTCCAGCCTTTCGGATCTCCTCATAAACTTCCCTCAATTATGGTCTTCCTTTTCCCCTGAAGGTGCGCTATAAGCTCAAGGGGCAGTGGAGACAAGCTCAGGAAGATGTGCCGTGTGAGGTGTCGAGTAAAAGCAAAATCCAAGCACGTTAACCCTTTGTTAGTTTGATTAAGAATATCGACTAAATTTAAGGTGGTGAACGAGTAACATTCCTTATGGTATGCACATTTTACTATGCCTAAAAAAACAAAAAAATAAAACAAAAACAAAAACAAATAAAACAAAACAAAAACTCAAAAATGATAATTTCAAAATTCAAAAAAAATGATTTCAAAATTCAAAAAAAATGATTTCAAAATTCAAAAAAAATTCAAATGTCATTTGCTTGATTGCATAGTGCTTGGTCATCTTTTATTCTTAGTACGCATCTGCTTGCTTGCATGTTGCATTCTTCTATATCTTTTCATTATTTATCTTAGTTGATTAAAGGTTTGGCCCCTTGACCCTTTGTCAAGGTCAAAAAGAACATCCCCTTGCTTATTGAGCAAGGAGCCAAGCCAAACAGATTAACTAATCTGTTTGTTTCGGCGAATGCAGGGATAAGGGGATATAAGTACATAAGTGCAAAAGGACAAACTCAGGTAATAAAAACATGTTTTTCATAATCATCATAAATATATATGTGTACAAAAGTGCAAGAGGAGGTGTACAACGGTAATCTCTCAAGCTCTCTCCACCTCCCTCCTCTCTCCTCTTGCTACTCTCTGCCTCCCTCTATCCCTAGGAGGAACCCATGGGGGCCTCATCGACCCCTGGCTGGCAGCAGATCTCTCAGCTCGCGCGCGCTCCTCTCTCCGCTGGTGCATAGAGGAACCCGCTACATAACTCGTGTTGGAATAAGCGGTGGGTCATCCCTCAGCTCGCACCCGCTCCCGGCCCCTTCGGTAGCGGTCCTCTATCGCCCTCGCTCGCTCCTCAGACGCGCCCCCTCCTCTCGGCTAACTCCGCACCTAGGCGAAGCCTCACCACGGCTAGCTCCACCCTCTCCCAGTCGTGCTCCCTCCTCTCTATCTTAAGAAGTAGCTGCAGCTCTACTATCTCTCGGGGTAGCTCCTCCTACTCTTCGACAGCTCATCGTTGCCCCTCCTCTCGCTCCTCGACAACTTGCCGTCTCTCCTCCTCACGCTCCTCAACAGCTCGCCGTCTCTCCTGCTCCAGCTCCTCGATAGCTCGACGCCTGATGGGAATTCTCGTCCCTCATCAACGCCTCTCCTCCTCAAGCTCCGCGACCCACTGGTCACGGATCGCGAGCTCAGTGCCTGCTAAGGCAGCCCGGGTCTATGCATCATGTAGCTCATGCGCCTACATTATCACACAACATGTCATGATCTTTTTCGAAAGGGAGTCATTTACAACTGCATGGCTTAAGTGGTTTCTCTCACCTGTGCTATCATGTCATGCTCGGCTGCCTCAGCTCGTACCACCGCTCTCGCCAGTCGTTCCTCTAAGAAAGCAATCTCTGCACTCCGGTCGACCGCGCTTGAGCTGGAGGCTCCTCCCGCTCCTCTCGTTGCTACCCTCTGCTGGGCATGCTGCATCATTTTTAAAAAAAAAGATTGACAGTCGCTGATCACCCAACTTCAGATTCACATCATAGCATTTAGAAAGTATACTCACCAGCGTCTCCAGCTCCGATCGAGTGACCGCTAGCTGGGCCTCCAGAGTGTGGAGCTGTACCGGCATGTCAGCTGCCACCGCATCTCGTGCATCCTGCATTCATTACATTCTGGTCACACATTCATCATATAGCAATTAAAAAGCATAATAAAGAACATGCATTCATACGTACCCCTTGTGGCCTCATCTGAGGCCGACCGGCGTAGGGCCTCCAGTAGGCCCAGAGGTACGCTGTGCTGTCTACCGCCTGGGAGACGACCAGGGTGCCACCTCTTTGCCAATCGGCGTACTGCTTTGGGAAGCACAGTCACTAGTCTGTCGTCACCGCACGCCCTCGGGTCTTCCGCCCGATCCCGCGCGGCTATGCCACCTCAACCCACTCCTGGTGTAGGCTAAGAGTCCTCATCACCAGCCTGAGGCGCAGGGGCTCGATCTCGTTCAGGCAATGGAGCCAAATCCCCCGCCCGAACAAGTGTCTGCCTGCTGCAACCCAGGGCTGGTCCTCGTCTGCCATGCCCAGATAGAGCCTCCACACAACTTGCATTTCATTACATATCATAACATCACGTCACATAATCATCAATAGGAACTAAGACAAATGCATAAACATAGCATATGTACCAAGGACGTCGGGTAGTCTCGGAACTCCCGCCTCATGACCTGTAGCTCGTAGGCATGCGGGGCACCCGTCATGTATGGGAGCCAGCGTCGGGCAAGGGGAACTGCCTCAGGGCGAAAGACTGCAGCCCGCTCCATCGGTATGTACAGGTGGCTCCAGAACTGCATCCATATATCATTAGTCATTAATCACATAGGCATAAATAAAAGCATAAACATAAGTATAAGGAATTTTGCATACCTGAAGGAAGGGTGCAAAGCCGCTGACAGTCGTCTCTCGACCCGTCCCTGTGGACAGGTCGGCTAGTAGGTGGGCTAGCAAGGCGGCACCCCAGGCGTACCACCCCACCTGGTCCAGATCCTCCAGAAGTCTTAGGAAATGACAGTTCATGTCGTCCCCCTTCGTCCCTAATAGTAGCCTACCCAACATCAGGAATATGAATCTCTTCAAGTCTAGGTCTACTCTCTCTCTCTCTCTCTGGGTGGGGTCCGCACAGAAGGTAGTCTTGGCTCTCCTGGCCATGCGGATCGTGAACTCCTCTAGGGTCTCCCTCGTCCTCGGGCGCCCCTCCTCTAACCCAAGAGACTCCATCAACTCCGCCCTATCCACCATCATGCAGTCTCTAGGCCCCCATGCCAATGTCGCCAAATCTAGAAGCCCACGGGCTCGGTCTATGTAATCCGGGTAGGTAACACCACTCATTGCCTCCCCATCCACCCTCAGCCCAGTAATCCTCACCACATCCTCCAGGGTGGGGACCATGTGTTCCCAGGGCATCAAGAATGCCCGGCTCACCCTATCCCACCTCACTCTTAAAGTCCCGCGATCAATGACACCCAAGAGGAGGGTTAATTGGGTGATAACAAATTTTACTAAAACTTTTACCCTTTTTACAAAATATGTGATAAACAATAGTTAGCAAATGAAAACTAATTAACCAATTCTCTCAAACTTTCCGTTCCCACACGACCATACAACGAAAATAATCAAACCACAAAAATAATACATAATGCACAGCGGTTTTTAAGGTGGTTCGGATGCAACAACGGCAATCCTACGTCCACCCCTCACCAAACCCGGTGAGGCTTCACTCGGGGATAAATCTCCAAACGGAGATGACGCTCCAACCACACACGCAAGACGACGCCTGCCCACACACACGGGGATGCGCCCCAAAACACACACACACACGGAGACGAAGTCTCCAACACTATCCAACAAGCGGATCAACAAGACACACACGCTGCGACAAGTGCAGCACTCCACACACACAAACACTAAGATCAGGATAAATCCACACATACACGTAGATCTAAGAAGACCTACGAACACACGAATCAAGTACGACACACACACACACGACCACAGATCCAACAATGATCCACACACACACGAGTTTGCAGTTTATAAGAAACACAAATCTGAAACTATAAAGCACAAAACACAAACATGAATAAACCACAGTTTAGAAAGCTCCTGATTTGGCTTCCTTTTCGATGTATGCTGCTGATCTTGAATGTTGCCTTCACTCTTGCTTGAATGACTTCAAGTGGATTGTGCAAACCTTGCTCTTTTCACCCTTGTACAACATTCTTCTCAAATTCGTGTTTGCTTGATTCTTCTTCTTTCTTTCTTGGGCAATCTTCCTTTGAATCCTTGCTTCCTTGCATGCTTCTTTTCCTTGGAGGATGTTGGCTTCAGATCTACCTTGAATGGCTTGAAGTTGGATGAAGATTGTTGCTGCACGAGGTACTGTTCACGGAGCTACAATACCCTCTTCTTCCTCCTTGGACAGCCTCCCCTTGGATCTCTTGGATAGTTAGGGTTATGACTCTAATAGGATGTTTTATAACCCTTGGAAGGTCTATGGACAAGCCCTAGACCAGATCCACAAATTCTGGAGGGTTTGGTGACTTTGGGATTAAACAATATCAAGAGGAGATGCTTCTTTCGAGATGGAAAAAAGTCAACATTTTTTGCTTATCGGGGCTGGTGGTCGACCTGCAGCTTCTGGAGGTCGACCGCTATTGAGAAAACGGCTGGCCGTTGGTTTCTGGGAATTTCGGTCGGCCTAAACTTTCTGGCGGTCGACCGCTAGCTACAGTAATTTTAGGTCAACCTAAACTGTCCTTTAGGTCGACCTAAACCTGCAGAAAAAATACAGAAAAAATAAAAATATTAGTAAACATGTAAGAACACATGCCCAATGATCCCAAGTGATGAATGCATGAAGTACATACATGAAATCATTAACAAGGAGGATGAAAATACTTGAAAAACTCAATCAACCATAACGTAACATCAAGATCATATGGCTATCCAATTTGTGCAATAAGATAGCATCAATGAACCAAATTTCATATATCATGAGGATGCCATTCAACAATGTGATTGGGTCTAATTTGCAAAGTGTATATGCAATGTGAGAACACATATCAACCATATATCCTATCAAGATCAAAAACTCCAAATGGAAACTTACCATTTTCTCCCAAAAATATACACATGCAAAGTGTCAAGTTCTCACCATGAATCTTGATACCTTTGCATATGGGATTGGCATTCCATTTTAAACCTACATAAGAGAGTAAATGAAGTTAAGACAATGCAAGTTCAATCACTTCGATGCCATCTACCACTTTCAACCAAGATTCTCATGAAGCCTTCATTTTGTGAATCCAAATGATCTATATATGCATCCCATTGACATCAAACATTCAACCAAAGATTATATACAAACCAAGGATCAAGACCATGTAATCGTTGCCATTTGCGACCATGTAATCGTTGCCATTTGCCATCCGAACCATGCAAGTTTAGTTATCATCACGTAATCACACATTAAGTTTAGTTATCATCAAAACCATAACAGTCATGAACAATAATCACAACAATCATCAAAACCATAACTCAACAATCTCCCCCTTTTTGATGATGACAAACTTATTGATGATGACAAACTTAATGATAAACTTATTAATGATGATACAACACAATAGCACAAAAATTATTCTTCCATGTCACACACACTCATCAATTTTTCTCCCCCTTTGACATAATCAAAAGGCGGGATAATTCAAATCTTTCTCCTCCTGTGACATGATCAACAATAGCAACAATGCTAGAAGAAGCCAAGCAAGGAAGAACAAGCCTAACTCCCTTTGAGATAGTAATAGCCCATCATAGCAAATCAGAAGAAGCAAGGGCAAATCATAGACGAGCAAAGGAATATGATGCTAATCAGAAGAAACCAATTGGTGATTATTCTCACAAATCAATATGATACCATCCAAAGTAAAAACAATCAAGCATTGATGGAGACATCATCCACAATTCCCTTTGGCTAGGGTCCTCTTCACACTCCGGCATCATTTGAGTTCGGGCCTCTCTCTATAAAGGCCCACTTATCCTTTGTGCTATTTATTTGAGTCATTTGATGTAATTTTCATTTTATTTAAGTCATGTCCCTAGGTCTTGCATTTATTTTCTTAAATTTGAGTGTCATTAGATTGTGTAATGTGCTATTGGGCCCAATTCTTCGGGCTTGGCCCATGAGCCCCCCCCCTACCCCTTCGGTTATTTGTTATTGAGTCTTTTTGTAAGGGACTTATTGTAAAATGTGGGCTTCCTATATATAGGGCCCCATTTCCTTCATTTGGAACTTAATGAATGATTCAATACAAAAGATTTCCATTTGAGTATTCAAATCTAGTTTAGTGGAGTGAATCCTATAGTTGGGTGAGAAGCCCTAGGGGAGTGATTCCCCACCCCTCCTCTCTCTCTATCCCTCTTCTCTCTCCTTCCACTAAGGGGTTCGCCCCATTCCTCTCTCCTCCCCCTCCACCCTTCCACCTCCAACCCCCACCTACCACCATTAAAGCCCCCCACTTCCCCACACCCCATTTACTACACCCCCTAGTCCCAAGGTAGGAATCTCCCCATTCTAACACCATACTCCCCATTCCAACCAGATCTTCTCCATTCCAACACAATCACTCCACTTCCCCACACCATCTCTCAACTTCCAAAGCCATTTCAAATTTGAAATCCACCTTCCCTCCATGTTTTGGCCGCCCCCCTCCCCTCCCTTCTAGTTAGGGTCGCCCCTCCCACCTCCCTCCATTCTCATCCCTTGCACCCACCTTCCCCTACCTCCAGCTGAGAACCTGCGCCCCCTGCCCCCCTCCCATCTCTTTCCTATCACCATTAGCATCCCCACCCCTCCCACAAACTTCATCTTTCACCCCCATCACCCCTTTCACACATACACATCATCCATCTTCTTCTTTAGGTCATTTTGGTGGCTTCAACAAAGTCTGCAGGTTGCTGTCCAAATGATGCAGAGATACCAATAGCGTGCAGAAGCCATCACGGTCAGCTACCTGCGATTCTGAAGGCATAAGAGGCATCCACGGAAGCGACTGCCTGTCCTCTTCGTAACGGAAGTGGTTTCGTCCTCATCGGAGCTCGGTGCTGCCCAGGAACCCCGTTCTTCCCCGACTGCGTAGGTCGGCCACTGCAGAGTTCCAGAACCGGAGGAAAAGCTTCATCACAACGAGCCCCGAAGGAATCAGGCCACAAGGTCTTCTGCAAAGTTCTTCCTCGGCCTGTCTACTTTCAGAAACAAGAAGCGTAAGTCCATTCAGCATCCGGGAACAGAAGTTACCAATTTTCTTCCACGGTCGCGCGACTCTGTCTTCCACAGTCTGCACCGACCCCTCCTCACTCTTCTAATGCCACAAATCGTCTCTGGCATTCTCTGGCGTCCCCGTTTCTTTTACTGCAAAGAGGACTTACCCACGGTTCTAACGGCGCTGACGGCATCTAATTCGGAGTTCGGGAGCGGCCGGGACAGCCTCTTCTTCCCACTGTTGGTGACCTGTCACTGCTAGTCCGAGAATCAGAGGCCCTGTTCGAGCTCCTGCCCCGACCGGCAGCGACCCCAGGAGAAATTAACAAAATTCTGAAGCATCCCAGCTCCTGTAACGAAGAGTTCCCCACTGGTCTTGTCCCCGGCAAAATTCCAGAGGCAGATCTATAGCTCCGGCACTGACTGTCTGTCCCCTTTGGCTGAAAGGAGGCAGATTCGGCATCTTCGTTGCTTCACCATCTTCGACTTAGTTTTCCCCTCCCCGCTTGGCCGGCTGAAGGCCCCTCCCTGTGTGGAGGTAGTTTTGATTGTAATCATTTAACCCCCACCCCAAGATCCCCCTCCTGCGAGAGGCGTAGTGTTGTAATTGGTTTGAGCAGGTCAAGCTTCACCACCGCGGCGTGTGGGGATCCACCGCCTCCCCGCTCGCCCTCGTCTCCGAGCGGGACCGGTTTCTTCAAGCCGGTCGAGTAAGTGTTCTAACCTCGCTCCATTTAGTGCTTGTCTTTCAATATTAGTTCTTGATTCCGCTGGTTAAGCGAGTGAGAGCCCGATCCTCAAGCCCCGTTGTCTTGAGTGATCCCCGTGGAAAATTGCAACCGGTGCCCTTGGCACTTTGTCGGCCCCCTTTGATTTGGGCATCCATACCCATTGGGAATCAAGTCTTGGCCTTGCTGGCCCTCTACCAGCAAGGGCCCAACCCCTCAACCTCACCTTGGCATTGCCAAGTCACCCCGGGTTTGGGTGAGCGACGATAGAGCGGTGGCCCAACTTGGCCCATTTGAATGCAATTGTGCTTGCTTGCTAGGTCCAAGGGTGTGTCACATCAATTGGTATCAGAGCAAGTCATTGACTTGTCTCTATCAAGTCTAAGTCCTAGGACCTTTGCATTGTGTGTCCAACCTCATTTGCCCCTTGTCTTGCATGTCCACCCGTAGTGGTGCTAGTTACCGACCCGATCCGTCATCTTCAATTCCACCCATGGATCCCAATCCTCAACTCAATCAAGATGCTCTTAGGGAGGAACCCCAAGGCCAAATGAATAGGGTAGATGCTGCCCTTGCTAACATTCTTGCCCAACTAGAGTCCCTAACCACTCGAATTGCCCGTCTAGAAGAACATGATAACCACCCAAGGAACCATGAACCTAGGGTCCACCCTCCACATGTTGACCCTCATAGGGAAGACCCTCATGTAAGGGATAATGAACCAAGAATCCATCCACCAGATGGTGAGTTGCATAGGAATGAGTTCCACCCAAGGAACAATGACCCAAGAGTCCCCCCTCCATATGTTGAGCCTCATAGGGACGAATTCCATCCAAGGTACAATGGACCAAGAGCCCATCATCCACGTGCTGATATTTATAGGGAGGACCTGGATCTTGATCCCTACCATGACTATGAGAGGCCTCGCCACCATCACATTCATGAAAGGCGTCCACGGGACGACCCGGATGACCCTCTCTTAAGGATGATTAAAGTAGAGGCCCCAAACTTTGATGGTTCCCATGAACCAAGTGTCTACTTAGAATGGGAGACCGCCATGGACCAATACTTTGAATGGTACCCAATGCCCGACCAAAGGAGGGTAAGATTGGCCAAGATGCATCTCACTAAATTAGCCAAAACTTATTGACTAAACCAAGAGGGTTTAAGAAGGATTAGGCGGGTAGAGCCTATTGATACTTGGGAGGGTATGAAGAACCAACTTAGGAACAAATACCTTCCCCAATCCTACCATCACATGCTCTTAGATGAATGGCAAAGCCTCACCCAAGAGGGGAAGACCGTAGTTGAGTACATTGAGAAGTTTGACTCCTATCTTTTGAAGTGTGGAGTTCATGAGGACCCGGACGTTACCTTGTCCCGCTTTAGGAATGGACTTCAAAGTCACATCAAAAGAGAGCTTTTCATGAGAGATGTTCATAACCTTGAGATAGCTTATCAAATAGCTAGGGATGTAGAAAGATTCTCTAGGATCCCTCGATTTGCTACTCCCCGACCGGTCGATCCCAAAAACATGGGACCACGGCCCATTCCGGCCACTCCCATGAAAGCCCATAATCCAAGTGGGAGCACCCCATTAAGGCCTTACAACCCCCCTCCCACCATCACTCCAAACAAACCCACCCCTAGTCATCCCCTCCCACGGAGGGAAGACATTCCCAAAGGCCCAAATGTAGGAACTACTTCAGGTAGCGGGCGTCAACAATGCTTTAGGTGTCAAGGGTTTGGCCACTTTGCGGGGTAATGTCCATCCAAGGGATTGTCTAGCTTGCTTATTGAGGAAGAAGCTCCACCCCAAAAAGAACTTGAAGATGTCATTGAGGACCATGAAGCCTCACTAGATTGGGAAGAGGAGTATGAAACCCAATACCTAGAGTCGGGTCTAGAGCACACCACTCCATCTTCCAACTCTCATCTAGGAGTGATTAGATGCACCCTCACCAAACCCCAAGAAGAGGATTGGCGTCGAACTTCAATATTTCACACCTTTGTCAAAATAGGGAACCATGTAAGGAAAGTGATCTTGGATAGTGGGAGTTGTGTCAATGCCGTGTCACCCGATACCGTCAAGCTTCTTGGGCTAACTATCACCCCTCACCCAAGCCCATACCGGGTTTCATGGATCAACAACAACTCCATCCCGGTCAACACTCAATGTCTTGTGCCTCTCACCTTCTCTTCATACCATGATCAAATATGGTGTGACATCATACCCATGGAAGTAGGTAGCATCCTACTAGGAAGACCTTGGCTTTATGATGTAGATGCCACCATCTTGGGTAGGAGCAACAAATGCACCTTTGAACATGAGGGTAAGACTATCCGTCTTAACCCCTCCCCACCTCGTCCCATGACCAAGAGGGACACTCCCCCTCAAGGACAACACCCCACCACCATACAAGTCTCGGGGAACTCCACCCCTCCAACTCCATCCCCTACCCAAACTCCCAAACAAAGTGGGACCTCGGGGTTGACCAAGGGTCTTCATCTCATCACTAGGAAGGAACTTGAAGAGGAGATAGTTCAAGGAGTACCATTATGTGCGGTGGTCATTTGCCTAGGAGAACCCACTTCCACCAATCCACATCCCATAGAAATCCAACAACTCCTAGAAGAATTCCATGATGTGTTCCCAACGGAGCTCCCGGACCAACTCCCTCCCATGCGGGATGTGCAACATGCAATTGATCTAGTCCCGGGAGCCACTCTCCCAAACCTTCCTCATTATCGCCTCAATCCTACGGAACATGCCGAACTTAGGAGGCAAATAGAGGAACTCATTAGGAAGGGCTTCATTCGCATTAGCAAAAGCCCATGTGCCGTCCCGGCCCTTCTAACTCCCAAGAAGGATGGGTCATGACGAATGTGTGTGGATAGTCGGGCCATTAACAAAATCACCGTCAAGTATAGGTTTCCCATCCCTAGGCTTGATGACATGCTTGATATGTTAGCCGGAGCCACCATCTTCTCCAAAATTGACCTGAAGAGTGGCTATCACCAAGTTAGGATAAGGCCCGGGGATGAGTGGAAAACGGCTTTCAAAACCAAAGATGGCCTCTTTGAATGGTTAGTCATGCCTTTTGGGCTTTCAAATGCCCCAAGTACTTTCATGCGTCTTATGACGGAGGTCCTTAGGCCCTTCATTGGGATCTTTCTAGTGGTCTATTTTGATGATATACTCATCTATAGTCAATCCCAAGAAGCCCACCTTGATCACCTTAGGAAAGTTTGTACCATCCTTCGTCAAGAGAGCCTATTTGCCAACTTAGGAAAGTGCCACTTCATGACCACATCCCTCACCTTCCTAGGATTTGTGGTGTCAACCAAAGGTGTCTCCATGGACCCCGACAAGGTCCAAGCTATCATTGATTGGCAGGAACCCCACACCCTTCACGAGGTCCGAAGTTTCCATGGATTGGCTACATTCTATAGGAGGTTTATTCGAGGGTTTAGCACTATCACTGGCCCCATCACCGATTGTCTCAAGAAGGGGACTTTTGTATGGACCAAATCGGCCTCTAAAGCCTTCCAAGAACTTAAGGAGAAGTTGACCCAAGCTCCGGTCCTATGCCTTCCCGATTTCTCTAAAGTCTTTGAAGTCACATGTGATGCATCCGGGATAGGGATAGGAGGGATTCTTAGTCAAGAGGGACACCCGGTAGCCTTCTTTAGTGAGAAGCTTTGTGATGCTAGGACAAGATACTCCACTTATGACAAGGAGTTCTATGCCGTGGTACAATCCCTCCGACATTGGAGGCACTACTTGTTGCCCAAGGAGTTTGTCATCTTTTCCGACCATGAGGCCCTCAAATACCTCAATTCCCAACAAAAGTTAAATGCCCGACATGCCCGATAGGTTGAATTCATCCAATCCTACACTTTTGTCATCAAACACAAGGCCGGGAGTGAGAATCGAGCGGCGGATGCCCTTAGTAGGAAAGTTTCCTTGCTATCCACTATCCAAGTGGAAGTGACCGGATTTGATAGGATCAAGGATGAGTACCCTAGCTGCCCCGACTTTGGGCACATCTATACCACCTTGACCACCCCTTCTAGCAAGGAACATGAGGGATTTGTCTTAGAGGATGGGTTCCTCTTCAAGGGACCCAAGCTTTGCATCCCACGGACCTCACTCCGTGACTTCTTAATTTGGGAATTACATGCGGGAGGGCTAGCTGGCCATTTTGGAGTCCACAAAACCATTGCCCTAGTTGAGGGACAGTTTTATTGGCCTAGTCTCTAGAGAGATGTAGGCAAGGTTGTGGGTCAATGCCGAACATGTGCCTCGGCCAAACAAGTGAAACAAAACACCGGCCAATATACCCCACTCCCCATCCCCGACCGACCATGGCAAGACTTAAGTATGGACTTTGTGCTAGGACTACCCAAGACTCCTAGAAAGTATGACTCAATCTATGTGGTGGTTGATAGATTTTCCAAAATGGCTCACTTCATCCCATGCTCCAAAACATCCGATGCCTCCCATGTGGCTCGATTATTTTTTGACGAGGTTGTCCGTCTCCACGGGCTACCTAAGACCATAGTCTCCGATAGGGATGTCAAATTCACTAGCTACTTTTGAAAAACTCTGTGGCATATGATGGGCACCCTCCTCAAATTCTCTACTGCCTACCACCCCCAAACAGATGGTCAAACCGAAGTTGTCAATCGGAGTCTAGGGAACCTTCTTAGGTGTCTTGTTGAGGATCGTCCCGGGAATTGGGATCTCATCTTACCACAGGCCGAGTTTGCATATAACAACTCCATCAATAAGTCCATTGGGATGAGTCCATTTGAAGCTGTGCATGGGTACAAGCCAAGAAAGCCTTCCGATCTCATTCCCCTTCCCCAGCATGCTAGAGTGTCTATTTCAGCCGAGTCTTTTGCACAACACATTAGAGAATTGCATGAAGAAATTCGCAAACACATCAGCAAAAAGAATGAAGCTTATAAAAGGCTGGCCGACTCTCATCGGCGTCACCAAGAATTTCATGTGGGTGACTTTGTGATGGTAAGGACGGAGAGGCTCTCCCCGGGAGCCAACTCTAAACTGAGGCCACGTGGGGCTGGTCCCTTCCAGGTCTTGAGACGTATTGGTGCAAATGCCTACGAGTTAGATCTCCCTGAGGAGTATGGAATAAGTCTCACATTCAATGTTGCCGACCTAGTGCCATATAAGGGACCCACGGTGGTACCTAGTGAGGCGATTGAGCCTACTTCTTCCCTTGAGAGAGCACCCACCCGTGAGGAGAGACTACCAGCCAAGAGAGCCCAGCGTGAACAAATTGAACAAATATTGGATGAACAAGTCACTACCACTCGAAGCAAGGTCTATGAGCGCTATCTCGTCAGGTGGAAGGATCGGCCTCCTTCGGAGGATTCTTGGGTGAGTCGGGAGGATCTCCAGCGGTTGGATCCGGACCTCCTCGAGCAGTACCACAACCGGATGGACCCCTACTCGACGGAGTCGAGCTCTTCACAGCCCAGGGGATTTGATGGAGACATCATCCACAATTCCCTTTGGCTAGGGTCCTCTTCACACTCCGGCATCATTTGAGTTCGGGCCTCTCTCTATAAAGGCCCACTTATCCTTTGTGCTATTTATTTGAGTCATTTGATGTAATTTTCATTTTATTTGAGTCATATCCCTAGGTCTTGCATTTATTTTCCTAAGTTTGAGTGTCATTAGATTGTGTAATGTGCTATTGGGCCCAATTCTTCGGACTTGGCCCATGAGCCCCCCCTACCCCTTCGGTTATTTGTTATTGAGTCTTTTTGTAAGGGACTTATTGTAAAATGTGGGCTTCCTATATATAGGGCCCCATTTCCTTCATTTGGAACTTAATGAATGATTCAATACAAAAGATTTCCATTTGAGTATTCAAATCTAGTTTAGTGGAGTGAATCCTATAGTTGGGTGAGAAGTCCTAGGGGAGTGATTCCCCACCCCTCCTCTCTCTCTATCCCTCTTCTCTCTCCTTCCACTAAGGGGTTCGCCCCATTCCTCTCTCCTCCCCCTCCACCCTTCCACCTCCAACCCCCACCTACCACCATTAAAGCCCCCCACTTCCCCACACCCCATTTACTACACCCCCTAGTCCCAAGGTAGGAATCTCCCCATTCCAACACCATACTCCCCATTCCAACCAGATATTCTCCATTCCAACACAATCACTCCACTTCCCCACACCATCTCTCAACTTCCAAAGCCATTTCAAATTTGAAATCCACCTTCCCTCCATGTTTTGGCCGCCCCCCTCCCCTCCCTTCTAGTTAGGGTCGCCCCTCCCACCTCCCTCCATTCTCATCCCTTGCACCCACCTTCCCCTACCTCCAGCTGAGAACCTGCGCCCCCTGCCCCCCTCCCATCTCTTTCCTATCACCATTAGCATCCCCACCCCTCCCACAAACTTCATCTTTCACCCCCATCACCCCTTTCACACATACACATCCTCCATCTTCTTCTTTAGGTCATTTTGGTGGCTTCAACAAAGTCTGTAGGTTGCTGTCCAAATGATGCAGAGATACCAGTAGCTTGCAGAAGCCATCACGGTCAGCTACCTGCGATTCTGAAGGCATAAGAGGCATCCACGGAAGCGGCTGCCTATCCTCTTCGTAACGGAAGTGGTTTCGTCCTCATCGGAGCTCGGTGCTGCCCAGGAACCCCGTTCTTCCCCGACTGCGCAGGTCGGCCACTGCAGAGTTCCAGAACCGGAGGAAAAGCTTCATCACAACGAGCCCCGAAGGAATCAGGCCACAAGGTCTTCTGCAAAGTTCTTCCTCGGCCTGTCTACTTTCAGAAACAAGAAGAGGAAGTCCATTCAGCATCCGGGAACAGAAGTTACCAATTTTCTTCCACAGTCGCGCGACTCTGTCTTCCACAGTCTGCACCGACCCCTCCTCACTCTTCTGATGCCACAGATCGTCTCCGGCATTCTCTGGCGTCCCCGTTTCTTTTACTGCAAAGAGGACTTACCCACGGTTCTAACGGCGCTGACGGCATCTAATTCGGAGTTCGGGAGCGGCCGGGACAGCCTCTTCTTCCCACTGTTGGTGACCTGTCACTGCTAGTCCGAGAATCAGAGGCCCTGTTCGAGCTCCCGCCCCGACCGGCAGCGACCCCAGGAGAAATTAACAAAATTCTGAAGCATCCCAGCTCCTGTAACGAAGAGTTCCCCACTGGTCTCGTCCCCGGCAAAATTCCAGAGGCAGATCTATAGCTCCGGCACCGACTGTCTGTCCCCTTTGGCTGAAAGGAGGCAGATTCGGCATCTTCGTTGCTTCACCATCTTCGACTTAGTTTTCCCCTCCCCGCTTGGCCGGCTAAAGGCCCCTCCCTGTGTGGAGGTAGTTTTGATTGTAATCATTTAACCCCCACCCCAAGATCCCCCTCCTGCGAGAGGCATAGTGTTGTAATTGGTTTGAGCAGGTCAAGCTTCACCGACGCGGCGTGTGGGGATCCACCGCCTCCCCGCTCGCCCTCGTCTCCGAGCGGGACCGGTTTCTTCAAGCCGGTCGAGTAAGTGTTCTAACCTCGCTCCATTTAGTGCTTGTCTTTCAATATTAGTTCTTGATTCCGCTGGTTAAGCGAGTGAGAGCCCGATCCTCAAGCCCCGTTGTCTTGAGTGATCCCCGTGGGAAATTGCAACCGGTGCCCTTGGCACTTTGTCGGCCCCCTTTGATTTGGGCATCCATACCCATTGGGAATCAAGTCTTGGCCTTGCTGGCCCTCTACCAGCAAGGGCCCAACCCCTCAACCTCACCTTGGCATTGCCAAGTCACCCCGGGTTTGGGTGAGCGACGATAGAGCGGTGGCCTAACTTGGCCCATTTGAATGCAATTGTGCTTGCTTGCTAAGTCCAAGGGTGTGTCACATCAAGCATGTATTGATACTAATAGAAGGTGGTGATTGGCCTCAAGGATATGAACCAGTGGAGGAAGATGGGCACAGGATGGGGTGTTCAGCATGATAGTTTTTAAAATCTAGATCCCATGGCAGATTTTCACAACAAACAAGAGCAAAAGAACATATCAAAATGATTTTCTTTGATTTCCAAATTTTCAAATTTTTATATTTTGGTTTGAAATGCATGAAATGCAACATATACAAGTGATGACATGTAGGATGATTAAGAGCTATCAAACCAATACGTATATATACATGCAACACAGCTCCCCCGTACTTACATAAGAAGGGAATGGGTGTAAGAAAGATGCAAGAGAGTCATGACAACCGGAATGCACATGTATAGCACATGGGAGATTGTGCAATCATGTAGGAGATTCATGCAATTGCTAAAGCAGTCAATCAACTTTCTGAATACATATTAAATCAAATTTCTAGATGTGTAAGTGAGTAACATGAAAAACGATAGTTGCAATATGGATATTCAGATTTTCAGATCAACACAAGGAGACATTTTACAGACTGCACTTCAATTTTGAGAACATCGTATTGAAGACTACGCTCTACCACAATGAGTTTCACCAATATTATTCAACTCAACCAATATCACATGATAGTCAGAATTTTTCAAGAGTGATCAGGTTCAAATGATTCATTTTTACGCGAATAGACGCATGGAGCTCATGCCAGAATCTCCGGTTACTCAGAATACTGAACTATTTCACCTCATTTTGAATAGAGATACTAGTCAACACTTTTCAGATATGAACCACATCACGTCTCAGGTGACATGTGCCCAGTTTACTCAGTGAGACCGAGCATTGCTCTATCTTTCATTTTCATCCTAAATTTTTAAACAAGATAGGTAGGCAGCTTTTTCCTCAACTGTCTCTTCAACATACATGCAGCAAGTTTAACATCTCGAGAGTGTTGAAAAGAAATTCATATATCCTTATCTTTAACACTCATTTTCACATTTTGTGCAGGAAGTGTGCGAATTTGATTCAGCATGTATACCGAAAATATCATGAATACATAACAGTACAGCTCCCCCTAAATAGATGCACTTATGAAATATAAACTCTCCCATAGTGTACGATATGAAACACTCCAATAATGACTCAAATGCAGCATTATTAATCAAGAAGACATAAGGCCATAGAAATGCCAAGGGATGGGGTTGAATAGCATATAATATCACACAAGCACACATTGGGAGTTTATGCAAATGCACTATGACATGCATGCGAGTAATGTGATGTAGATTTGATACCAATTGAATGGGCAATTTGATACCAATTGAATGGATGCCAACTGAATGAACTAAGTGCGACTAACGCATGAGTTCCAATGCAATACAACATATGAGCATATGAGAATGTGATGCGATGTGCAAAGTGATTCAGACTTTTGATTTTCATTTGCATGATCTAAAATCACCTTATGCATGCATGCATGTATGCAAGATGAGAATGACAAATAGGATGCAAAAGCAAGATGAGAGCTTTGATTCCAATCCAATGTGACAACTTCCACATGAGACTATTCACATTCAATTAATGGATCAAACAAACATCTTTTTCTGACATGATCTTTATGGATGAGGGTGCATACATGATCACAATTAAACAATGCAACCCAATTTTTAGAATTGTTCAAAGTCAGATTTTCAGAAATCTTTCACAAGTTTTAAAATTAGAAATCATTCACAAGCCAAATGTTTGAATCATGAGCAAAAATATATTTTCAATTGGAGATCACTCAGTCAATAGAGAGTGAAATAGCATTCATTTCAACTTGTTCAGCTAGCAAGACCCCCTTTCACAAAAAACATGAATCTTAGAAAAATTCAGTGAAAGTGCAATATTTCTCTTATGACATGGGGCTAGCTAACAATGAGCAAATAATAGCATCAGAAAGATTCTTTCAAGGCCAAATAATTGATTTCTTCCAGTTCTGGTACAAGGCGGAGAACTTTGGTCCAAAGACCAACTCACGCATAATGAGAGTTTCCAGGTGAAGATAATCCACATTTTCACTACTCAGTATTTGATATACCAGATACTGAGTTAAGCTTAAAATGTGCTCAAGCAAACAGATTGAAGGATGTTCAATGGTCAACATAAGGTTCAAGATTTTCAATTTCATTCAACCAATAAGCAGGTTAATCACAGCAGAATGATGAATGACAGTTCAAGTTGAATCAATACCTGTCATCCTAAAATGTCACCAAGTGACAAATGACCATTGCATGAACTGACGAGGTTGAATTACCTTAGTTTAGATGACAAGATCGAAGGCCTTCATGCACTAAGATTGCTAACTCCACGGCGGTTAGTACTTCAGATTTTACTTTTCATACCTTTGCCTTGAGAATCCATTTTGATCCAAGCATTCCACCATGTCTTGGGTACATACTTCAACACGTACAAGACTTTCACCACCTTGCACTTGAGTCAATCCTGGAAGTTGTTCTTCACAAAGTAGCCCATCTTCTTGTAGCAACTTGAGAGGGTTCTCATCATTTTCATCCTTGCAAGGTATTCTTCCAGTTGATTCAAGCTTGGTCATGACTAGCCCATCATCATTTGGATTTTGAGAGTATAATCTGCATCCAAAGACAGAAAGGTTGGATTTGTCAATTTCGATTCAAATTTAGTAATAATGACATGACAAATAATTTTAACAACCAACACCCCTAGACAGCTCTAGATGCAATGCATGACTCATGTGTGAACCTAAATGTTAAACCCATATGACGAATGTGATTACTCCCCCTTAGTGTGTGCATGAATGCAAGATGTTCAGTAACAATCCAATGCCATATGCAGCCATTTAAGTAAATGACTCATAGTTCCAGGCGGAGAACTTAAATCCGAAGATCACCTCACGCGTAGTGATAATTTCCAGATATGCTTAACATGCCCTTCCACATGTCACCATTTGATATACTATGCAGTCGATGATGATGAAGGTAGGAGGATTGCTACGCATTATCACATGAATTCACAATATTCAACTTATGCATGACAGAGTATGAAGGTGTATGCAAACTCAATATATGTAGTGAAATCATAATCTGAAGAATCTTCAAGCTCTCCTACAACAAGATGTTATTTGACAAGTGATATATGCACAAATATGCAAACAACTATGAATGGAATGCATGTACGGACATATGCAAGACTACATGATTATATGACTCAAAACGAATCAAAACCTTACACAATCACTGGAGAGAGTAGGAGAGATATCACCTGAATGCTAAGATTCATTTTTTTATTTTTCTTCCATCCTGACTTATGCCACCTGGCCCGTGTGCCTTACCTTCTTGATGAAAACAGATTTCATGCTTTACATTCCCAAGGCACACCAGCAAAACAGATTTCTCATTTGACATTCTTGGATACTCAAATCCTTTTGGGTCCTTGTGGGTTAGCAGCAACATGGGAATGTGGTTTCCAACTTTTGACAACATTCAAATCATCATTTTTCTTTAGAAAATAATCATGCTTAACATTCCTAGGTTGACCAAAGTGATGGTGGAAGGCACGTGGCATCATATTCTTCCTTCTCATGGGTTCTACTGATTTGTGTACGTGAGCATGATGTGTTAAGTGAGAGTTCTTTCTCTTCAACAAGAACCAACAATGTGAAGTTGTATGACCCCATTTACCACAATGATTACAATGCATGGAAAGTTTTGTGATGAATGCTTTCTTTGTATTTTTCAAAACAACTTGATTTCTACACCCTCTCAAATCATCATTCTTCATAATGAAACAATCATGCATGGCATGTCCAGATTTACCACAGTAAAAATATGAGAGTTTCTTTCTAGGTGGTTGTGTGTGTGTGGCAGAAATATGTTTATCATGCATGGAAGTGCTTGTAGCATTTTTAGATTTTTGATGCAAGTTGATTTTCTTTGTGGATGCATGTGTGTGTGCAACATGATTTTCCTTTTTCAAATTTTCATTTGATGTGCTGGCTATGTTTAAACTGTGCACAAAAGATGTATAAACTTTATTTTCAAACTTCTTTTTGTTCACTGGATTATAGTCCAGCCCTTCCCTTTGAAAGTTCACTTTCATCCCCAACAGTTTATTCAAGTTTTCTTGACCATTTACAAATCTAGACAGCAAATCATTCAAGTCAAGAATTTCAGATTGAAGAGATGAAATTTGTTATTCAGAGTTGGTAAGTTCTTCTTCACAAGTAGAACGACTAACATTCAACATGGCATTGGTAGTCTTAAGGCATTCTACTTCTTGCCTAAGTTCATCCACATTTTCACATTCTCTAACAACCACAGATTTTCCTTTTTCAAGAATCAACAATCTTTCAGAAATGGCCTTGTTCAATTCTTTCAGTTTCTCATTTTCTTTAACAATCTTTTCATCATGAATCAGTTCATTTATCAAGGTTTGATCATTGGCCATTAAATTCAGTTTTACAGTCATCTCCTTGTTTTCATTTCTTAAGAAGCATATTTGATCTTTGTGAAATTCAATGTCAAACACATGAGCCGCAATCATTTCCTCTAGATGCAAGCATTTTTTACAAGAGGAATTGCACTTACTTTGTTCGGCATCCTTTTTCAATTTTTTGTTTTCAAATTTTAGCTTCTTGTATTTTTCAGCAAGATCATCATATGCAATCAACAAATCTTCATAACTAACTTCATCTTCATTATCAGAATCAGAATTTACCTTTGAGCTTGATTCAATTTGCTGATTACTCCCTTGATCGCTCGTACTTGCCACAAGGCATTGATCTTCATGCTCTTCCCGGACTTTCATTAAGCCATCCAAGATATCCTTTGCAGACCTACAATGAGAGACAAAAGGAAACTGATTAGAATTGACTGCAGCAGTGAACAGCTTTAAAACCAACCGATTTTGATCATGTTTATGCTTGTGCTTTTCAGCCCAGACAGCTTTGTCTTTAGGCAATTCATAGGGATCACAAGAGACAAGCTTCCATAGCTTAGGGTCGTATGAATTGACTAGACTGAACATTCTTACTCACCACAAATCGAAATTGCAACCATCAAACACGGGTGGAGAATTCAAAGTATACATAATGGTACTCATTGATCTGGATCACTCTAGATCGTTAGATCTATAAAAATTAGAGTCTTGGCTCTGATACCAATTGAAGTCCCGCGATCAATGACACCCAAGAGGGGGGTGAATTGGGTGATAACAAATTTTACTAAAACTTTTACCCTTTTTACAAAATATGTGATAAACAATAGTTAGCAAATGAAAACTAATTAACCAATTCTCTCAAACTTTCCGTTCCCATACGACCATACAACGAAAACAATTAAACCACACAAATAATACATAATGCACAGCGATTTTTAAGGTGGTTCGGATGCAACGACGGCAATCCTACGTCCACCCCTCACCAAATCCGGTGAGGCTTCACTCAGGGATAAATCCCCAAACGGAGACGACGCTCCAACCACACACGCAAGAAAACGCCTGCCCACACACACGGGGATGCGCCCCAAAACACACACACACACGGAGACGAAGTCTCCAACACGATCCAACAAGCGGATCAACAAGACACACACACGCTGCGACAAGTGCAGCACTCCACACACACAAACACTAAGATCAGGATAAATCCACACACACACGTAGATCTAAGAAGACCTACGCACACACGAATCAAGTACGACACACACACACACGACCACAGATCCAACAATGATCCACACACACACGAGTTTGCAGTTTATAAGAAACACAAATCTGAAACTATAAAGCACAAAACACAAACATGAATAAACCACAGTTTAGAAAGCTCCTGTTTTGACTTCCTTTTCGATGTATGCTGCTGATCTTGAATGTTGCCTTCACTCTTGCTTGAATGACTTCAAGTGGATTGTGCAAACCTTGCTCTTTTCACCCTTGTACAACCTTCTTCTCAAATTCGTGCTTGCTTGATTCTTCTTCTTTCTTTCTTGGGCAATCTTCCTTTGAATCCTTGCTTCCTTGCTTGCTTTTTTCCCTTGGAGGATGTTGGCTTCAGATCTACCTTGAATGGCTTGAAGTTGGATGAAGATTGTTGCTGCACGAGGTACTGTTCATGAAGCTACAGTACCCTCTTCTTCCTCCTTGGACAGCCTCCCCTTGGATCTCTTGGATAGTTAGGGTTATGACTCTAATAGGATGTTTTATAACCCTTGGAAGGTCTATGGACAAGCCCTAGACCAGATCCACAAATTCTGGAGGGTTTGGTGGCTTTGGGATTAAACAATATCAAGAGGAGATGCTTCTTTCGAGATGGAAAAAAGTCAACATTTTTTACTTATCGGGGCTGGCGGTCGACCTGCAGCTTCTAGCGGTCGACCGCTATTGAGAAAACGACTGGCCGTTGGTTTCTGGGAATTTCGGTCGACCTAAACTTTCTGACGGTCGACCGCTAGCTACAGTAATTTTAGGTCAACCTAAACTGTCCTTTAGGTCGACCTAAACCTGCAGAAAAAATACAGAAAAAATAAAAACATTAGTAAACATGTAAGAACACATGCCCAATGATCCCAAGTGATGAATGCATGAAGTACATACATGAAATCATTAACAAGGAGGAAGAAAACACTTGGAAAACTCAATCAACCATAACGTAACATCAAGATCATATGGCTATCCAATTTGTGCAATAAGATAGCATCATTGAACCAAATTTCATATATCATGAGGATGCCATTCAACAATGTGATTGAGTCTAATTTGCAAAGTGTATATGCAATGTGAGAACACATATCAACCATATATCCTATCAAGATCAAAAACTCCAAATGGAAACTTACCATTTTCTCCCAAAAATATACACATGCAAAGTGTCAAGTTCTCACCATGAATCTTGATACCTTTGCATATGCGATTGGCATTCCATTTTAAACCTACATAAGAGAGTAAATGAAGTTAAGACAATGCAAGTTCAATCACTTCGATGCCATCTACCACTTTCAACCAAGATTCTCATGAAGCCTTCATTTTGTGAATCCAAATGATCTATATATGCATCCCATTGACATCAAACATTCAACCAAAGATTATATACAAACCAAGGATCAAGACCATGTAATCGTTGCCATTTGCGACCATGTAATCGTTGCCATTTGCCATCCGAACCATGCAAGTTTAGTTATCATCACGTAATCACACATTAAGTTTAGTTATCATCAAAACCATAACAGTCATGAACAATTATCAAAACCATAACTCACCATCTCTCAGTACTTGGACGAGGACGAGATCTAGGCGGACAGGCTCAATGCTCAGAAAAGGGGCGAATCCCATCTCCCTCAAACGCTCTCTCTGAAACTCGGGCAGACCGTGATATGCCGCATGGACCAGCGCCCAGGAGATGTGTGTCCTCGTCACCCGCTGCCAAAGAGAAAGAATAATAAAAAAATGTCTGTAACGGCAATGATAGTTGAACCTCTTTTCTTAAAAAAAAACCCCGTCTGTAGTGACAGACGTTGTTTACGTTGTTTCTTTAATTTCCCTTTTTATAAAAAAAAACCTATGTCTGTAGTGACAGACGTTGTTTCTTTAATTTCCCTATTTTAAAAAAAAAAGAAAAAAACATGCGTCTGTGATGCCCGACATTGTTTCTTCAATTTCCACTTTTCCTAAAAAAAGAAAGAAAAAACCCTGCATCCGTCATGGCGGACGTTGTTTCTTTAATTCCTTTTTCTAATAAAAAAAAAAACATGCGTCCGTCATGGCGGACGTTGTTTCTTTAATCCCTTTTCTGAATAGAAAAAAAGAAGAAAGAAAAAAAAATTAGCGCCCACCGTTGTGGACGCAGTTTCTCTGCAACTTTCCCCCTCTCTTCCCCTTCTCGTAAAACATGCTTTAATTTTAAAAAAAATTACAAACTCACCTTCCCAGGCTCCACTTGATCCATTGCCCCTCTCAGTGGACGGCGAGGAGGGGGCTGCCGTCGTCGTCGTCGTGGTGCCACAGCCGGTTGGGCCTCGGCGGCCGTAACCTCCTCTGGTTGCGTTCGGCCTCCTCGGCGGGCTGGGCGTTATCACCGCCATCGTCTTCCTCTTCATCGCCCTCCTCTTCATCTTCCTCTTCTTCTTCCCTTCCTTCTTCTGCTCCTCCTTCTTCTTCGGCCTGCCCCTCTACGGAGACCTCCGTCGCTGTCGGTTGCGCCTCCGCAGTCGTGGCCGCTACTTCTCCTTCCTCATCGCCGTCTAGGTCCACCGTCTCTGGCGCCGTGACTCGCCGCCGCTTGTCGGGCATGGAGCCGCCGGAGAACATCGTCGCAGTAAGAATGGGAGAGAGAGAGAAAAGGGGGGGTTGAAGGTGATCGCCGTCGGGTTTGGGGAAGAAAAGAAAGGCGATGAGAATGAGAGAGAGAAGGAGGCTGGGAAAGGTGGTTCGTGTTATAAAAAAAAAATTTAAGAAGAATCTGCGCCCAGTTGGAAGAACGTTAATTTTTGGGCTTTAAAATAATAAAAGAATCAGTGTCTTTTATGATTGATGTTCATTTAAGAATGGGCGACCATTTTTGGAGACGTTATTTTTGGAATTGAATTTGTAATTTAAAACCCGATGTGATGTATTAACAATGGGCGACTGCATTGGAAGACGCCAATTATTGGAAATTGAATTTTTAATTTGGATAAACAATTGGCGACAGGAAGATTGGACGCAGTTTAAATGAGCGACTTCTATGTTGGACGCCATTTCTTCTTTTGCTTGTTTTTTAACCGCCATTAACTTTGGAAGAATAATCATTTATCACATGAGTTTGGCTCAATTAGGGACACAACGCTTTATTTTATTGAGAAGAGAGATCAATCACATCAATGAGCCATTTTGGGTCTCAATTTCCTGAGTGTTGTTACATAAACTTTCCACTGTTCCCTATCTTCTTCAATTTGATCCAGAGACTTATGAAGCTTGCTCACTCCCCACAGTGCCTTGATGGTATGGACTTCCTCTTCATCCTGACTGGTTGATAGATCTCTTTTCTTGATAGGAGGAAGATGTGAGGCATCCTCCATAAGATGGCGAGGTAGGCCGAGTTGAGGAAGACACCTGTGTGAATTATAAAGGACGAACTCTGTGACGCCGATGAGCCGTAATTCCACTCCAGGGGATAGCCGGGTGCGAAGATCTTGAGTTTTAAGGATTCTCGATGCATATGTGAACATTGTCTGAGGCATGGTTTTGAAGTGTTCCCTCCACTCCATCCTCTTCTTGAGCTTGGGCACTCTGTTTGTCACCTTCTCACTCAACCCAAGCACACTCGTCATATAGTAGAGCGGGCTCTTATGGAATATTCTAGACGCCTCTTGGGCATCCTCGCATGGGTCAAATTTTAAGTGGAGATCTGCCTAACTAGTAAGAAGAAGCATCGACCCATATAAAAGTCTTCCCATGGATGCCGAGGTGAGCCCACTATATAGGTAGGCTAGGACCGCCAGCCCGATTCTCTCTCCCTCCGAAATCTCGCATATTGCGCTCAACAGTTCTTCTTCTAGAAAATCATCTGCTGTAGGGAAGAGTAAGGCTCCCGCCAAGCATATCACAAAGCCTTTCATGATGTTCTCCATATCCTCCTCCTTAGCTGGCCCATTTGTTTATACACCCGTGCTGCCAACTTCATCAAGTTGATCCCTTTGTTCACCCGAATCTGATTCATAATCTTCGAACTTGGTATCAGACCAGTTAATATCTCTGTTGGGCTTAATATCTCTATTGGGCTTATTGGGTTGGGCATGGTTGCCATCTTTTCCTCTTCACCTTACTTCAATCTCTTCAATCCAAGCAACATCTTCGCTTCTTCTAAAAGTATTCACTACAAGAAAATTGGCCTTTACCTACGTTTTTATAGGTCCAAAAAATATAGGTAAAGGCTTTACCCACGTTTGCTCGCCACGCTTTCAAAACGTGGCGCTTGCTCGCGTGACTATAGGTTATACCTACATTTCTATGAAACGTAGGTATAATTCGACCTATCCCTACATTTTCAAAGCGTAGGAATAGTTTGACAAAAAGCATAGGTAGATATCAACCTATACTTACGCTTTGAAAGCGTAAGAATAGTCCAACAAAAAGCGTAGGTAGATATCGACCTATATATACGCTTTGAAAGCGTAGGAATAGTCTAGCAAGAGCATAGGTTAAAAATGTATATACACGAGCATATAATTGGCTATACCTACACTTCTAAAAATATAAGTATTACCTTTTACTACGTAGTAAAAGAAACTTATGAATAAATATTAACATCACTTTATAGAAAACGTAAGAAAATGATTTAATGTCGGTTAATAAAAAACGTAGGAATATGTTATCTTTTTTAAAAAAAATCCTATTAGTATTTGTGCTCTCATCACCTATAATAGTGCACATGCGTTGCTTCTATAAATAGTAATTAAATATTGCATTTCACAAACATGAAATATTTGCTCTCTTAATGTGAGATGAACTTGAGAGAAATAATAAAGATACAGGCAACACTTGTCCCTAAAACTGTAGCTATGTTGAAACAAATTTATACACATCTCAACAGCATCTATACCCATATTACATGTGAAGTAACAAAGCAAGTAGTTAAAAGGTCATCAAGAATGATCAGGTTCATGAACCAATTCCATGCTAAAATAGAGGTACACTATAAATTAGATAAACGGATGCCTGCTAAGAGGTACACTATAAATTGTAAATTGGGTTTATCATTTGAACCTGGGAACCCCTCTGCTCCTGCTTCACAAAGTACTTGACGCCAATCAGTATTGACCATAAATTTATGATCAGTTCTACTTCTCATGCCTGTCTTCCATACGGTACTTGTGTATTTCAGCCCAGAATACAGTTAGAGTCCCCTCCCACCAACAAAGGATCAGTGCAAACATTTAAGAAATCCCATAAGAGACTCTCACAAAGGTTCTCTTTCTCCCACAACACAACTGGCTTGAACAATTGTGATGAAAAGTTTGACCAGCATAGAAGGTCCTGAAGAGATAGTAATGAATTGCTCAGAGGTAGAAGCCAACCGAAAATCAAAATGATGGCACCACATAAGCCATTTGTGAGCTCTGCCCGACGAGTTGGCTAGACAACAACCCATCCTCAGCTTCCTCATATAAATCTGAATCGACTAGCAATAATCATACGCTCAATAATAGCAATAAAGTCAATATGATATTATCTTGAAAGAAATTTTAACCAACTAATTGTTCTATCATTACCAATGCCCCTAAGATTCCAAATTAAATCAATCATTGATCACCAAGTTTTTTTTGAATTTATCAAATTGTTGAGATGTAGCATACCTCTCGTGACAACCCCATCAAATAAAAACATATCCAAAACTTTAGATGTTTCAAATGCATGACCTATAGAAGAAACCTCCAGAAACCTTGATTAATGCTAAGAGCAATAGGATAAAATTCCAGCAAATAGAAGTAGAATAAAGAAAAAGCTAAACACCAAAGTCAAACTAAAGATACGCATCAAAATTTGTCTAAACCTACAACAATTGGCAAACCAGAACCAATTTTGAGAGTCAGAAGGAAACAAGAATCAGTGTAACAAAAATGATCCAGGAAGAAAGCATTACAAAAATAATAAAAATTGGAAAGCAAAGCCTTCCTTCATACATTTTTTTTGGAAAAACTATCATATGTATGTAGTGGTCCACAAGCATACCTCAGCCTCCAAGTTCTCAAATTCTGCCATGACATCTTCATCTTCTGTAGACAGACGTTCTCCTAAGATAACATTTATTTCCTGTAATAGAATAAAACAAATAAAAAGATTTAGTTGAGAAATAAAATCATAAAAATACGAATATTAGAAAAACATTAGAGATAAAATTGAACAAAAGGAAAATAAAAGCACCAACCTAGCAATAAACAAATGATTAAATTAATTACTACAAAATCTGCCAGCAAAAAATCCAAATGCAATTGAACACCCAAAAAGAAAATAAGCTTACAAACAAGCATGTCATACAAGCTGTGCCAAATAATGTGCAAGATCATTTAATAGCTTCAGCTAAGTCAAAATATGGCCAAATCTTCAAATTTTTGTGGACGTGTTTAGCTTACAAACTGTACTAAATTCTCCCTCTGAGTTGATGATCAGAATTATCTATACCTTCTATTATGTATTCTCTTCAAATCAAAAAAAAATATCCGAAAAGGATCTTGTCCCTCACAAGACGAAGATCCTGCAGAAAGACAACAAACTGGGGTTGGTATCAAATGAGAAACTGTCTGCTGTGATTAGAGGGGTTGCCCAGGGGTTGCCTTGCGGAAGCAATATGATAGAGGATAGAATTTGGATCTTATATTTCAAGCTCACTGAATGAAATCAGTGATTGTGAAACTGTGACTTCTTGTAGTATTTCATTCAATGCAATCCATAGAATATTGGTCCCAACTAAATTCACTTCTTGATATCAACTGCAAGAATTTAAATGACATTTCTAAGAAAGATCTAATACTTGGTGACTTGATTCAAGTTTTTCAGAAGTGTTCATGGATTGGTAGTTTCAAATTATGTCCTTGTCCCACACTTATCAGTTCATATTTACGGGTTTTAGACCGCATGCTTGATATTGCAAGAATGTGCAAAAGCAACATTGGTGTTAACATACAAACCCTGCTACTCAAGTTATCTTCAGAATGCTTGGATGGAGAAAAAACTGGTGGATTGGCATTCTATGATCCAACTGTAGTGGAAGTCCAGAAGCAAGCAGCTACATCCTTTTTCAGTTGTTTTTTGGAGTTAACAAAGCTCCTGAAAATCCCCCCCTGCAAAGTGCAAACAACATCTGATTCTAATTCTTGTCAGATGCACAAGACGAAAGGTGTAATAGTTGAACTGCAGGAAAAGTCTGAGGGGAGTAACTTAGCTGGATTGCAAGAAAGGATAAGCTTCTGTATTTCTGATTCGTCTCATGAAGTTCGACTTGTGATGCTTAAATTGCTTCTTCAGTTCATGGAAACCACCAACTCAAATGATTGCTGATGAAACTGTTAGGCATTGAAGAGAATCCAAAATGCATTTACTATATCTTAAGGAATATCTTCTCATGGAACTCGCAACACTTTGTCAATCAAAGGCATCTTGATGACCGACATACTATCCATATTGGTACAATGGATTGCAATTCCGTACTTTCATTTTGGGAAAGGCTAGTGGCCTTGGCAAGTTTTGTGAAACGTAGCAAGACCAGGGAAATTCTTATGTGCTGCATGAGTCTATGTATTAGGAGATTCAGACTGTTTGGAGGCTTTGTTTACATCAATCAGTTACATGCAGAAGAGAAGAGCACCAATGGTTCTTTCAGAAGTGACCAGTTGGAAGGAGGCGAGATGATGTACAAAATGCATTGATCAGTTTGTATGGTTGCAGGGTACTTGGTGTGTGGTTCACATGCATCCAGTTGCTAGAAGATGAGGATGTTGGATTGAGACAAAAACTTGCCAAGGATGTTCAAAGCTGCATGAGTTTCTACATGTCCAGGCAAAAGCTTACTGAGGAAACTGTACCCTGGCAAGTGGAAAGGGTGATTACATCAAGTTTTGAGTTTCTATCTTCAATTTTCGGGCACTGGGTAGAGTATATTGGTTATCTATTGAAATGGGTTTTGCACAGTGGCTATTATGAGATTGCTCCTGCTAATCTTGTTCGACGGGTTTTTGACAAGGAGATTGATAACCACCATGAAGAAAAGCTGTTAATTTGTCAAATATGTTGCTCTCATTTGGAGAGGCTTCTTTTCAGCCCTCTTGGTTTTCTGCCTTGAGTTCACGGGATCAACTTGACCACAAGTATATCGCATTCTTGGGTATATGGAGATCCAGATTTATATACAGGTTGTTATCCTTTGCCAATGACTATCTAAAAGATCAAGGTCGAGTAGACAAAGATTTATACACAGGTTGTATATCGAACCACTAGTTCAGTTTGTTGTGAAGCAGTGTAATTTTCATCCTCAGAGGATGTTATGTACAGCTGGCACCTCCCAAAGTCAAGTAGTTATGGGGCATCAGAAAATCCAGATTGCTCTGCCATTCGATCTCATGCAATAGTTGTTTTGCTAGGGTGGTTGGGGGCCAGGCAGAAGCATCTCAAGACATATGCAGATGGGTACACATTAAGAGGGTTCAATGTAATTACCTTCACACTTCCTATGACAGACATTCTGAGCTATGAGGATGGGGGGAAAGCTGAGCAAAATCTTGACTTGCTCGCAAAACATCTTGCTGATTGTGTGTCAGAGCAAGGGAAGAATTTAATTTTTCATACTTTCAACAATACAAGCTAAATAATATATGGAGTTGTTCTTGAGAATTTTCAGAAGCAGGATCCATCATTGATGGGGAGGATTAAAGGCTGCATTGTGGATTCTGCTCCGGTTGCTGCACCTGACCCTCAGGTATGGGCTTCAAGTTTCTCTGCTGCATTTTTGAAGAAGCATAGTATTGCAACAAAAGGAGCAGTGAACATGGATGATTCCCATGTTCCCAAGGAAAAAAGGAGAAAGCATTGAACTAAGCCAATTGGAGGAAGATGAGCAAGCAATAACCCAAGCTCTTTAAGGCCAGGGCAAGGCTCTCTATTTGAGAGATTTACAAATAATTAATGCACACCAAAGCATAATATCAAAGAATTAAGATTTCACTTTCGATACTCAATATGACAATTGAAAAGGTATTTCACTTTCAGTCATGCAATTGACAATGAAGGTTTGATGGAATTAATGAAGAGCAGAATGTCCATTAATGATTATAAGAAGCCATTCATCATTACTAACCATCCATCTATACAATATCACAAAGGAAGCAAATCATCCAACTCATAACTTCCTTTAACAAATAAACATAAAATCATCAAGACTATAGGTACTTCAAATATCAGATCAATTAATTGAAAATTGTTCACACCTTAAAGCTCATTGGATTCTGAGATATAGCTGCTATCATTGCTTCCTCACCTTCAAAAACAAGAGCTGGACCTGCAGACCACTTGCATCACATCAATGCACTATCCCAACCTCATATCTTAATTGACTCTATAAAACCTGATATTTTAATTAACTACATAGGGTAAGTAGTTTTAGACATTGATGGAATACCTTCACAATTGAGAAGAAACACTTTCTCAGGTCTATTTCAAGAAATCAGTGACTGAAGACAAAATCTCTGTAGCAATGTTCCATCTACAAGTATGGGTTCCACAAGACAGCATCTGACCAACTACAGGAATAGAAGAAAAAAAGTTCGTGAAACAAACTTAAATAAAAACATGCACGCAGAAATAAAAAGTAGAAATTGATTCATGAGTATCAACTCATACTTTCTATTTTGGATGATTATGGTGTCACTCAATCCATTGTCGAGATGTAGCTCACCAGGTGCATCAAGGTAAATGCAGTCGACAAATCCAGGAAAAGTGATGACGTCCCTGAATAACAACGAATGCTAAAAAACAACTCACTCAAAAGTCATCTCTCATAAAAAAGCATAACAAACATATTTCTGATAGAAAGATATCACAAAAGTACATATTCTGAATGACAAGACTGACCTCTCTTCCACACCCTCTGAAGGGTTCGATGGGTCAGGATCCTTGCTCAGAGTCTTGCGCCCTTTCAGGCCTTTTACTGATACATCCTTAATGGCACCCTGTTGCAAATATGTTGAAGAGTGTCAAATAGAACCTTGATATAGATTTTTATGAGAAAGACATACAGATACTAAATGGCCACTCAGGAGAAATGATTTTTGGTATTCTTACACGGAAGTAAGTATGCAGTGCACTGCTGAAAGCAAAAGGGTTGCTATCTGTATTTGTAACAGTTAGTACTGTTGACAGAGATTTTGATTTCAAAGTAACCTGCACAAAAATGAGCAACTGTAACAATTGACAATATCACACAATTTTTTATTTAATTTAAATGACATAAAAATGCTTTAATTTAAAATTGGTTTAGAAACATTCCAGTCTTTTTTTGTACTATAGATTTACATGTTTTCCATGAAGACAATGCCTTCGAATTTTTTAATGAAATAATGAAATACACATGACATGCAATTGCCATTTTAAGATAATAAATACACATCACGTTTTGTAAGTATATTCTACTACAGGTCATTGGTTTAGGAAACTTAAGTCAATCTAAAAGGCCATAACAAGGTCTGCTTTGATCCAACGCAGGTCTAGAAATATTCCAGCCCATTTGTCCTGTGGTTTAATATGCATTTCTTCTGGAATAATGCCAAGAACCAAAGCATTGCTTTTCAAATAAGAAATATATGGGACATTTTCTTATGAAGTTTTACACAAGAAGGTAACGATTTTGCCTCAAACAAAATGTTCTAGTCTTTTTTTTTGCATGTTTTGAGAATGACTTGCTGATGTGAAAAGAAATGTCAAAAAGAACCACCAGCTATAAAAATCTTAATCATTGAAAGTTGGGGAACCCCTTGGTGGCCTCAAGTCCCCCTCACTTCTGACTACATAGGAGACAATGACATCCTATCTACAGGCAAACCAGGATAGACAAAAAAATGAAACCCATGGAGTAAATGTGGCAACAGTACATTGGACATACAAAGTGCAAGGGAACTCTTGGGGAGTGGAAAAACAACTAAAGAGGAAAAAAATCCAAATAGATATAAAACCAACCTTCTCCTTCCTTATGAGTTTACAACCTTCAACTGGACTAGTGCTCTGGAACACCTCCTGAAGAAGGGCTTTAGTCACTTGCAGATGAATGTTACCCACAAACCTTCATTGTCTCAAGAAGACAGAATACTAATTAGACAGCAAGAATCGCCAACAAAACAAGTATGTCTGTTCTGAACTTTGATCAATTGTTCTGTCCAAATGAAATTAATGCAAGTTCAAGGGAATATGCAGGTGATGGTGACCATCATATCGTTGTCAGAGAAACACATTTTCAAATCAAGCCCAGTGACACACATGCTATTGTTTCTGAGAAAATTGATGAAAAAAACAACTTAAGCAGAATAACAGAAAACTAGTGAGCCAGCGCTGTGTGGAAATCCCTATGAGGGGAAATGTGATTTCACCACCTGACATGCTGTCTGGGATTCAGATTTCAACATCTCTAGAGGAACTCAACAGAAATGAAAAAAAAAATTGTTTGCAACACTTGTTATCAGTCTGATACACATGTAGATCACCTTACCTTGGACCAAGAGGACCCTGCTGCACCTTCTGCTTGAGATGCTCTCATGGATACTATTAGCCAGACATATAGTATTGAAGTCCATTGGGGGTCTATTTCAGATGAAGACTTGAAGTTTCCTGATCTCCTACATAATAAAGAAATCCAAAGAATAGGTGCAGTGAATGTGGTGGTGTAATTGGAGAACGGTAGGCAGTTATAGGGTCCTAGTGTATCCACATATACTTCAAACATGAAAGAAGATACATTACATGTTGAACCCACTGATGATGGACGAGGTTCTACTTCTCTTTTAACCACAACATCTTCTCTACATTGCCCTGTGAATGAGATGTGTGCTGAGGTGGACCAAAGTGTGTTGGATGGGCTTTCATTTGAAACAAAGGCAGTTGCAGAGGAAAGATCCAGGGAAGGAAGTGAGTTATATCTGGAATCACTCCCATCAAGGCCACAAAAAGTAGCAATTGCATGGATGGAGAACTTAAGTCACTGAGCATGGGCAATTTCTTTTTTTAAATGTCCTGTCAAACCACATGATCACCAACAGTATGGAGACGGGTGTTTTTGGCACTGGTGTTGCCATTAATTTAGAGGAAGTCATACCATAATCTTTTCATAAACAGGAAACGAATAACAATGAGCTTGAAAATGCACCTATTCTGATGAAAGTTTACACTACCGACTGTCTGGGTACTTCTCCTTATCCTGATAAAGATGGAAAACATAACAATGTATTTGATGGCAATGTGAAAGAGAAGGAAGATAACTAGGCCCTTTCTGCTTCTCAAATGCCTCAAGACGCGTGTGAGAATAATATTTCTGACATCAGCCACAAAGTTTTGTTGCGTCATGAATAGTTTGAATCACCACTACCTGCTAATCATGATACAGAAAGCAAAGAGATTACCATCTTATGGAATAAGAACAGAGTTTGCATCAATTACCATTGTATCTGCTATGTTTGCTTGCTTCAGATCCTTGAGATGCTTACAAATCTTCTTCCTCTCAAAGAAGGACCAGCTTAAAGCATGTGCGCTAATGTCCAAAACTATACCACCCGCCTCCCCAAAAAAAAAGGAAAGAAAATCTCTGTATCATGTAAAATTTCTCTAAAAGCACAAAAGGATGTCTTCTGAACATATAAGAGAAATCAAACTAAGTTAAACAAGCAAACATTTTTTAGGAAGGTGAGTTTATCAATTTATCTACTAATAATGGAGACAAAGCAACTATTGGACATGAGAAGATGCACCTATCGAACACATGAATACTGTCAAAAACCAATATATACTTATACAACTCAAAGAAATCCTGACACAATTGCAGCTTCAGTGCCCCCCCCCAAAAAAAAACAGAAGGGAACACTGAAGATCAATTGATTACAGCATAAGAGTGATATAAAAAATAAAATATGGAATGTCTAAAATGATTTTACAAGGCTTTAATTGAAGTTAAACATGGAAACCTACAACATATAATAACAAAAATAGAAATATCTACAGGCAACCCATATCTAACATTATTAATTTTTCCAAGCACATAACATCAATGAAGGGAAAAAGAAATTTTCATGCTATATTAACACAAACAAAGCACATAAAATAGGATATGCTATAAATAGTAACTGTACCTTGCCCTTTTCAGAAAAAAGTAAGACATTGTTTGCCTCAATTGCCCATTCAATAAATATATCATGTGAAAACCCTCCTAGCAGCCTGGCCATGGAGGTTAGAGAATTAGACAAAATACCAAATACGGAACTAAGGAGAATTATAGCAAGAAACCCAGAGAACAACAGTAGTTACTAATTAAGAACACGCCGCAGCCTTGTGACTGGAAGGCGAGCGAACGGGGGGGGGGGGGGGGAGAGGAAGTAGCACTGGAAGAGAAAACCATGAATTTATTAAAGCATCGTAGCATGTGCTTCTGGGACCCTAGGGCCCCTCCATTTCTGCTTCCCCTCCCTCTCCTCGCTGACGAACACCGAGATGTGCGGGGAGTTGGGGTTTATAAAGCATCCTAGCATGCTACACCCTAAGTGAGATGTGACCAGCTAGTTGACTACCAAGGAACCAAGGAAGGCAGTGGCATCCTGGCTCAAGTACTTCGTCAAACTTTCCAAATCATTCCTTGATGGCCATGGTCGATTTGTCAACTTGCACACAGTAAATTGCCCATTGTATGTTCTATGGCAACCAAAAAGCAAGTAAGTGACTTCAGAATAAAAGTACAAAAGAGAAAGAGAGAGCAAATCAGACTGCAATTAACACATGGATGGGGACAATGATAATAGAAAATGACACACCTTTACCAGATAAGAAATGTTCAACTTTACCAGGCCTTCCCATACATTCTCAACCTTGGGTGCAATACCTTGAGGGCTACTATCTAATTCAAATATGGCACTAGAAACCAAGGCATGGCTGCGGTTGGTACTTATATTTTTGGATCCAATTTCATCAATGTGATTCATTGAAGAATCAGGTAGTTCTGCTGATGCACCATGCAAATGATCCTATTTACTTACTAAGTAAATTTAGTGCAGATTTACAAAATTCAGAAACTTAGCCATTTTAATAGAAAAAATGTTGCAATAAATTATTATCCTACAGATGATCTGTGGTGACTGTTGAATAACTATTAATTTTTATGCTCCTTATGTCCAATTCAGAAAAGTATTCTATGTAGCTTTAATAGAAACATATTCAAATGTATGTGCATGTGTGTATAGATAATAAATGTGTGTATAGCATTTTATATTACAACTTGTTAAGAAAAACAGTTGTGCCAGGTTAACTCTTGTCCTTAAATACATAAGAAACAAAAGTTCAGCACATGATTTTGTTAGTCTTGATCCTAAAGTTTTCCCCCAATATGCATCGGATAGTTACATCTACCTCTCTATAGCTCGGAACAGATATTCCAATAATTGACATTTCTCATATTGTCCAATTACATTTTTCCATAAAAAATGAGAAAAAGAAATGAATAATGAGGCTCTTACAATGTGACATTAAGGCTTAGATCATTTCTCATATACACAATCCTTACAGACAAGGAAATTACACAGAAAAATAGTACCTTGTTCAACCAATTGTTCATCCACCATTTTTCCAATAAGTTAAAAAAAGGTCAAAAATGATAAATCAAAAATCCAAAAAAGAAAGAAAACTAAACTAATATAATAAACCTTGTTGAAATGTTCATATTTTTGATTACCTAGACCAAACATAGCATAAGTTAGTTGTTGTAGCCAAGCACCCTTTTTCTTTTGCTGCAAAGTGCAACACAATCACATAGAAAAAGAGTGTGAGACAGCGATGATGCACCAAATGAAAAGGCAAAATTAATGAAGGAAAATTTGTTATGGAGCACCTTAGTAAACCATTTATAGAATCTTGCTGCATTATCTGTCAGTTCCCCATCTCCATAACTATTGAAATAGGCTCAAGTCTTGTAACATGTGAACCAAACATCCAGGCAAAATAATTTGTAGAATAAAATCAAAATCATAAACATGAATTAAGAGATCTTGCTTCTACCTTATATGGCCAACATGAAAAAGCTAAAGTCTCCTTCTTCAACTTTTCCTCATACTGATCATCATCAAATGCATAATCATCCTACATCCAGAGTATTACCACCTTTTTGCAATCTAGTAGATAATCACTCTATTCATACTCATAGAATATAACTATTCTGCTTACCAAGTCGACAACTTTGAAAACCGCCTTGTCATATCTTGCATGAGCTTCCTCTGCCAAAGCCTGTTGTAAAATTAACCTCAAAGACAAGCAAAAGATTAGGTGTCATACTATGCATCGACAAGTAATTCTTTAGGCAAACAAAAGTAAAAGACAACCATTCCACAAATTCACCAAAATTAACCCAGAAAAAAATGTGTACCCAGTTTCCTTGAAAACCAGAGGGCACCGGATCGAACTAGAACAACATGAGCGAGAGAGAGAGAGAGAGAGATAGAGAGAGAAGAGATTTTGGAGGCTCTAGAGAGGTGGTTATTACCAGTTATCACAGAGGTGGAGGATGTCAGCGTGGTGGAAGACGGTGCCGGGGCCACCATAGAACTTACAACAAGCCCAACAGTTCCAAGGCCAAAGATAGTATTCCAAACAGCGCCAAGACCTATAAAAGAACAAGAATCTTTGTCATCATGGTTGTAGTTAAATTTAATTAAACCTTACAGAGACATCATGCGGTCATCATATCATCAATTTCCGTCTAAGATGAGGATAATTGACGACATGGATGGAATGACTATACATGAAGACTTGAGAGTAGCAACAACACTTGCATTCTCTACTTTCTGCTTCATAACAAGGTATGAACCCTGTAAAAATAAATATGAACAAAAAAGCTTCCCATGGTTAAAGAAAAAAATGAGAAACGCTAAGTGTGCACAAACAAAACAAGTGCATACCCTGCAGCTTCTTGGCCAAGAATACAAGGGAAAAAGGCCTTCGAGTTCCTACATAGTAGTGATAAAACTTGAGGCTAGTGAAGAACTAAGTTTTCCTCAGAAAATGGTGTGAAAGGGATCAGAAATTGAGTTCGGAGAACATTTTGTAGTTTGATTGCCATTGCAAGATTGATGGCCGTATTTATAAAACATGTGAAGGTGGTGTCTGAATTATTTAATGACTACAATCTAAGAAGATAAAATACAGAAAATATTGTAAACAAAAGATGTTCTTGCAGAATACAATGACAATCAGTGAAAAATTCTCCCAACAGAGTACGTATTAGATAACCTCCTGTACTATCAGGTTAAGACCCTGTACAGTCGAGGGAATGAGACTAACTTATAATTAGCATCTTGAACAACCAGAATCATTTACAAATTGTAATTAATTAGTACGAGAATGCACCAAAAATCTCATCAGGCCTTTCCCCCCCTCTCTATTAGATATCATCCAACCAGTTATTTTTGTGTAATATTATCCCCATATTGGTCAGGCTTCTGAAGGTACAGCCTCAAAAATAATACCAAGCCTCCGCAAGGTCACAACACAGGAGCATCTTCTTGCGAGGGTGGACACAAACACATGAGCTGGCTCTACTAGTGAATTAAGGCCTATAAAGTATACTTCCGTCTATACCAAAATTTACCCCCATTTTAATGAAGTAAAGCATGAGATTTAATTAGAGGGGAGGATCAATGCTATATATCTATGCTAGGTCTTCAATCGGCTGTATATGTATGTTAAAAGCATGAGAATATAATAAAATATATAGGCCTCTGTTATTTCTCTAACAAATTTTTAATCTTCTTTCTGTAATGAGTGGGCGGTTTAGAGGCAGAGTTAATATATAGAGATGCTTATATATTGCAGTTTCGTGTAAACATACATATATGTGAAGAAGACATAAATGTAATGGAGAGGAGAACCTGACGACATGGGGATCGATGGATAGCATCCGCAGCAGGGAGACCTCGCGGAGGGTGGTGGGCGGCACCCCCTCGTTGTCCTCCGGGAGGCGGGTCTTCTTGAGCGCCACGATCTTCCCGGTGGCCTTCTCCCTCGCCCTATACACCTTCCCATAGGTCCCCTCGCCGACCTTTTTTTTTTTAATGAGAACCCCTGGGAAGCTTCATTGTGGAGTAAAACCCCGATATTTCACGTATTGACAAAAATGAAACTGAACAACGCCATGAGATCTGACAACTGATCTAAAATCTAAACTCTAGAAACTGACACGAGTGGTAACAGAAAGATCGCCGCGATCGGGCGGAGGGGGCGAATCCTCTTCCTCAGGCCCTCTCGCCGCGGATGCGGCGAGCGAGCTGGATGTCGTTGGGCATGATGGTGACGCGCTTGGCATCGATGGCGCAGAGATTGGTGTCCTCGAACAACCCTACGAGGTAAGCCTCCGCGACCTCCTGGAGGGCCGCCACGGCGGAGCTCTGGAAGCGAAGGTCAGTATTGAAGTCCTGGGCGATCTCGCGGATGAGGTGTTGGAAGGGGAGTTTGCGGATGAGCAGCTCGGTGCTCTTCTGGTACTTGCGGATCTCACGAAGGGCGACGGTGCCAGGGCGGAAGTGGTGGGGCTTCTTCACACCGTCGGTAGCAGGGGCAGACTTGTGGGCAGCCTTGGTGGCGAGCTGCTTCCGGGGAGCCTTCCCGTCGGTGGACTTCCGGGCCGTCTGCTTGGTGCGCGCCATGGCCGGACGGTGACGAACGCGACAGAGATGGAGGCCACGTCCACAGCGACAGAGACGAAGGCGGTGTCCTTAGGATCCAGAGAGAATAGAGGGGAACGGGTAGGGGAGGAAGAGAAAGAGGGAGAGGATGGGTGAAATTAGGGAGAAATCATATGTTAAATGGGAAAAAATGAAAAATATCGGGCAGTAGCTTTCCCGCCGTCGGAGTCACCTCAATTCTTACGTTTTTAATTTATTATTTTTTGTTTGAAGTGATTTATTCCTACACTTTATTAAAAATGAAAGAATATCTGTGACATATTCTGACGTTCATTAAAAAAGCGTAAGAATATATAAACTTTTCTTACGTTTCTCAATGATTCGTCGGAATAAGATGATCATATAACTATACTATAATAAAACGTAAGAAATTTACCAACATTAATTTAAAAACGTCGAAATATGTCACTACTACTTACATTTTTCAAAAATATAGGTAAAATTCGTGACTATAGGCCAATTTTCTTGTAGTGATTGTGGCTTCAAAGATAGGAATAGGAAGGTGTGCGTGCCTGGGTGCCAGATTTTTAGGAGGGCACTTGTGACAGCCCAATGTAGATGGATGTCTTGGTAATGTTTGACATGAGTGATCAAACCAATGACGTGCCACCGAGACAAAAAGGACCTCATGTCCAGAGTGATTTTAGAAATAAGAAGAGGAAGCCACTTGTTCTGGGTATATCTTCTGGCGCCTGGGATGGTGGGGTAATCCTGAGAATAGACAGAAGAGTAAGCAGAAAGAAGAAGTTAGAAGTAAAAAGTAGATAGAATAAAAATAGCTTGCAAAAGAACATACGCGGAAAGTAGCAAGGAAGAGTTACAATAGGAAAAGAAGGGAAAGGAAGAGTTTTGGGAAAAGAAGAGGAAACAGAGAGTTTAAAAGGAGTTCGGAATAAAGAACAGGAAGAAAGTTAGATTAGAAGGATAGAATCAATCGTTTTCTATAAACTCACCTGATTCAGCATTATTCTCCTACTAATGTGGCCATCAATTTCCGTGATCCTTGCTAAGGCCATCTTCGATTTCTTCCCTAGGCATTGAACCAAAAAGTCCATCCTGTGCTGCAGAGAATCTTCTTCCTAACAGTGAGTTGCAGCAGTGGAGCCGTTCGTTCGTGGCAGGAGTCCCTTTGGGTCATTGTCTATATAGGAAACTCTTGGGAAGTTTTAGTTTGATTGGGTTCTTGGGAGCCGTTTTCGGCATGGATTGAAACGTCAGAGGTGTCAGAGAATTGACGTCCAGTCCTTTGGACACACATTAAATGGGCGTCCACCCCTGAAGACATTATTTCTGTTTTAATTTTTGAATTGTGGATAATGAACGTCTAGTTCAACAGGCGTAATTTCTTATTTTTTTGAAACTGCGAGGAATGAGCGTCGCTTTCAACGGACGCTGATATTTGTTTTGCTATAATTTGAAGTTAAAAATGGGGAGAATTAGCGCCCACTAACGAGGACGCCATTTTAATAAGCGACCATCATAGCGGACGTCATTTCTTCATGAGCTACTTTTCCCATCCTGCATGATATTCTTCACTCGTTACAACTCATGTATATTTATTATTGCACTAATAAATTGTGAACATTTGGTGCCGATTTTGAGGTGCTCTGAGCTGCTCTATTGGTAACATCCTTTTATCCCTGTATGCATTTTTACTATAGGTTATCTATGCTATTATAGCATATCAAGGATCTTGTTGTCTAAATGAACTTAGAATTTGAGTTCCCCTTCATGAAAAACAGTGATAGTTCCAGGGGAGTTTTTACCGCACGGATAGGCCGCTAGGTCATCTAAGGCTTGGGACGATGGTTCCAATTTCTAAGCTGATGCGTGGATAAACGAGCTTCGGCTTAGTGTCAACTTGGAGATCTGGGTTCTTGATCATGTATGGATGGTTTATCAATATTATCCTTGGTTATTTTTTATTTTTAGTTTATTTTAATTTTTTCTTTTAACACAGCATGCATCATGTAGGACCTTTAGTTTCATCGCTGGAAAAATTTTCTTATTTGGGTAATCATGAAATCCACTAGCTCTTAAATATAGTTGACATGAGATATTCCATTCCAAATCAAGTATTATGTTCTCCTTGAAGCCGTTGAGGCTGATCCCTTGAAAGCACCTTTGATTGGACTCCAATCTTAAATTTCTTGATTTTTTCTCTTCCACCTTGATTGTAGCACGTCAACATTAGCTGATAATCACTCTCCAACGATGTCCTTTATGCCCACGCGCACGTTTTCCTTTAGTTTAGTTTTCATCCGAGTAATTGTTGCTTTCTTAAAATCATCAGAGATTATTTCATTATGAACTATGGAAAGATTTCCAATGGTTAGTATCAGAAGCGTGTCACATCACACCTTGACATCTACTTTTCAGTCCATTCTCACTTCATTCCGCTTCGTTCTATTACACTTCATTCTGTTTCACTCTCCTGCAAAGCAGATACCAAGGCTGGGCAGCTTTAGACACGCTAAAATTGACACTAAGTTGAATAAATCTCATGTCACAATGTAATATCCCAAAGTGGATTTCATCTTGAGCTTAATAAGAAGGTTTTTCTATTTTTTTAGAATTTTCTTGAATTTGCGTCAACTTCAATGGACGCTAATTTTTATGGGCGACTGCCAGCCTAGACGCTCATTCTTGGGATATTTATCGACTATTTTTTGATTTTGATAAATAGCGACTTCTATAGCAGACGCTAATTCTTTTATTGATAATTATTGTTAAATTTTGATCAAAAATGAGCGACAACTAAGGTGGACGCTAATTAATTAACAACTGCTATGGGAGACGCTAATTCTTATGGAAAGTCTGGAATTACTAAAATTAAGCCCAAGAATGAGCGTCCTTAATGGTGGGTGAGCATTTAATTAGCGACGTGAATAGTAGACGCCAATTCTTCTTACATTTCTGATTTTATATGGGCTCCTTCCCGGGGTTGTTTATTGCCTGTTTTGATCCTTCCGTTCCTTGGGGAAGTTTATCCTCTTCCTCGCCTTCCTCGCTTGGAACCCTTCCTGAGCTAGGACTCCTCTCCTATAAATTTGGAACCCTTTGTGCCCACGCGAAAGAGGAGAAAAAAAGCATAAGAGCACATAGAGAAAAGGAGAGAAAAAGACAGAAGCACAGCAACACACACAGGGGTTTGCTCTGTGGATTGTTCCAACGAAAGGACTCCCTCTCTTCTGCCGCAGTGTCATCCGAGTGGAGGACATCCCTCCATTTTCTTCTCTTGATGTCCATTCTTTCGTTTATTTCATTTGCATACTGCATCATTTTGTCCATTGGTCACACACCTACATCTGGCGTCCACTAGATCTTTCTTGGCACATCACTGCATCACATTCATTCTCCCACCCTTACGCTAAGGGGTTTAAAAACACACAAGGTGTGTTAGTCTCCCATTTGCATGTGTTCATTTTCATTAAGAATTGATACTGCACAAGCCCGTTCCTAATTCGGTGCTATCTTCCTTTTGTTTATGCTTGTTTTCAGGGTAATCAAATCGAGAGACCCCCTCAGCCGACCGACCGGTTAAAGGAGGAAGCAGAACCCACACACTCCGCTTCATCAGGTATTGCCCGCGATCATTCTTTTATCACTGTTGAGGATATTTCCTCTGGCGATCACATTCATTTGAGCACCATGTGCTCCCCCTTTTTTTTTCTATCAACATTGCATTTACTATCTTTCACATCTGCACACTAAGTGACGCGTTCACACCGTACACTCGCCTTTTACGGAAAGTCAAGAGGGGTCAACTTGCACGAGAGGTTTTCGGGAGTGAGTAAAGGGTAGTAGTGACTTGCGAGAGTAGAGTGGTTACTCATTCGGGATGAATGAGACCAAGGTGGCTGGAGGACGGGGTGACCGGACAGGGTGCGGGCGTGCCAGTCGATTTCTCGACAATCACCTATGGAACCAAATGTTGACTGGGGAAGCGTCACCAGGACGGGCACGTGGGCACGGGGTATCGGGCGACACGTGGAGAGAAGGGAGGTTCCATAGGTGCGAGTCTGCAGGCGATTGTGGGGATTCGTGTACGGGACGTCTTTCCCCACCGACCGCAAGCAGTCGGTGTTTATTTACATCGGATTGAATCCGAACACCTTTGTTATGTGCTAAAGAAGAGCCTGGATATTTCTGAAGCTAAGGACGGGGGACCGGGTACACCCTACAGCTGTAGGGTAACAGTTGCGCTTGACTGGAGGGGATGGTAGACTGAGATCTGGGAGACTGGCTGCACACTAGCCAGTGCCAGTAAGAAACTAGGGCCTGAGTACGGGCATACATATTCAACTGGTTTCATGCTTTATAGGTGCCACGTGGGCCTTACAAGCGGGCTAAAAAGGGCCAAAGTACATCTGGGGCAAGCCACGGGACAATTCCGACACGTGGGTTGGCCCCGGGTCGTTGCAGGATAGAGAGGATTATCCGCGTGTTTTTACAGGGGCTCTCCGCAAGGGGCTAGGGATGTGCCCAAATCGCCTAGGGAGGGCTAGACTGGATGGCAGGGGCGGACACTGGCTGGTGCTTGAGGGAGGTCGGACGTGGCTCGAGGTGAGCAGTCGGGTACCGGTCTCGGAAGTCGAGTGTCTTCATGCCGGGGAGTTAGGGCCGGTCCTGAGAATGTTACTTCTGGGCTAGGGTCCGACTAACTCGAGTCAACGGTCGAGACCGTCGGTGGCCAGCTCAAGGCGAGCGACGGGCACGCGGTCCCGTGGCGGGAGCAAATTTGACATTATGGCGTACGCATCATTATCATAACGCGCCATAAGCAGGCGGACCCGATGTGTGGGTGTGATCGTCGTTATCATAATGCTTCATACGCGAGGGAATGGACTTGAGTGAGACATCTAGATGCCATGTGAGGGGAGTACGTGTGACATACCCTATGCGTGTACGAGCCGATCAACAAGCCACCCAGCACGCGCTTAACTCCTTGCGTTCTTGCTTGAAGCCTTGGGGCTTGAGTCCTTGAGTGTTTGAAGTTGAGTGCCCTGGCATGCCAGTGCCCCTTGAGCTTCTAAGGGGGGTTTTATAGGGGGGACATGAAAGGTCAGAGGGGGGTTTACGCAGGCTGGACTGGAGGGGGTGAGCTGGTCCGCATAAATCCCCTAAAAATTAATTAAGTTTTTTTGTTTCTGAGAGAGGGAGGGGGGTTTACGCGGACTGGCCCGGGGGGGCCTGGCTGGTCCACGTAAACCCCTCCCTTTTGGGAGGTTTACGGGGGGAAGTCCCCGTATTTTGTGTTTTTTTTTAGAGGGTGTGGGCCCAAGTTTACACGGACCAGCCAGGGGGGCGGGCTAGTCCGCGTAAACCCCCCCCCCTTGGGGGGCTTACGCGGGGAGAAACCCCTTTTTTCTTTAAAAAAGTTTTTTTTATATTTTGATGCGGGTGGGCCCGGGTTTACGCGAACCAGCCCGAGGGGGGGCTGGTCTGCATAAACCCCCCCCCCCCAAGGGAGTTTACGCGGGACAGCATGGGGGTTTTTTCCCCAACCTATAAAATCCCCTATTTTGGTCTTCTTGGGCCCACCTTTGACCGAATGTGAGCAAAAGACGATAAGGATATGAGGCATGGACTGATCGGCTGGCCACGTGTGCGTGTAGAACGGGGAGGTTGACCTTTGTGGCCCCGGGATTCTATCTTCGTGAACGCCTTCATGTTGGTACGTCGATCGATCTCGAACGAGACTGGCACGGGGATACACTTGCACAGAGATTGGCCGGGCTGGGTGCAGGGGCTTGCCCGGGGGGTTCGCCCCCACCTGGGCGCGGCCGCGCTTAGGGTGAACTCCCCCCCAGGGCGAGCCGTTGCCGTGGGGGTTGGTCCATGTGACCTTATGTTGTTCTTCTGACTTGTCCTTTGAAGAAATCAATGCTTCGGGGTGTTGGGATTGGCCCATGGGGGTCAATTGTTTGGTATTGTTAGTGCTGCTCGCAAATTGTTTAGGGAAATTCCCGACTCACCTCGGGTTGTCGAACGGCTTGAGTAGCTAGTCGGTGGGCTTTGGATTTGGCCCCGGGATGAGGACGAGAGCTCGTAGAAGTCGAGAAGAGGCGTCTTGGGCATGTGGGCCCAGCCTCGGTGGGTTGAGCTGCGTCATATGACAGGTTGACAGGGTAGCCCCAGGTTGGCCCGGGTGCTAAAATAGGCGGCTCATCGCCGCGTGTCTAGGGGTTGGGGGGTGGCCCCAACTTGCTGGAGGGTTGTCGTAGGACACGGCTAGTGTGTTCGAGCCGTTGGTTGGCCCCCGGCTTGCTGTAGAATGGCTGGAGCATACACGCCCACAAGGTGCTCTGGGAAATTCCCGATACGCAAGTGTGGGCCGTATAGGCATTGTAAGGCCTCTCAAAGCCCGTGGTTGGCTGGGAAAAGTCTTCCTTGGACTTTTGAAGGCTGAAGGGAGGCGTTTTGTGGATAGACCCCGATCTCGTTGCTGGGTGCCATGTGTCGTGGCTTGTGGTCAGGGCGCCCCCGAGTTGGCCCGGGTGGCTTGGTTGAAGGCGGGTAAACCCGCAAGCTGGGTGATCGGGGGTGACCCCAATCAATTGTCGATGTCGCCGTAGGTCACGGCTAGCTGGTTAGGACCCATGGTTGGGCCTGGGGTGATGTAGAAAGGGCTGGGTAAACAATGCCTTGAAGATGTTCGGGGAAATTCCCGAGCTCTTATTTCTTGTTATTTTTGTTGGGAAAATGTCTGGGTACAATAAACATATTCATCATTATTACCTGAAAAATGTTAATAGAAACTGGGTGAGCAAAAATGCTCAGTATGAATTACATCTTTATTACGAGACAAAATATAAATGATTAACCAATTATCTAATATTCAATATTCAATGAAATGCTATGCCACGAACGATATAAACCATAAATCAATATGAAATGCAATCTATCAATCAAAGGAGACGATCAATATCAATTTCAATGTCAAGGATAGATATGAAGCTTAAATGAAAAGGTAATAATCCCAATATAGAACCAAGGACAAGATAGTAGTATAAGACAATGAACTTGTGATCTAGATGAACATAACTTATAGAATTGGCCAGAACATATCAGAATTCCAATAATAAACTAAGACAGAGGATTAGCATAATATCAATTACCATATTATCAGAATAATATAATATCAGAGTAAGAGGATAACAAAATAATAGAAATAACGAGGTTAGTGCAATGCCACACCCAGAATTTTCCCATGGTTTACAGAATGGACTTCTGTCCTACCTGGCATTAGTTATCAGCAAACCCACAACCCTTAAAAAATCCATAATTTGTAGATATGGCCAACATGGAGTCAAGGAGTTATGTTCCAGAAATATCACGAATGAAATTCCAAAGGGAAATATAATGACATAAGTAGTATAGACGATATTCAGGAGGAATATAAGGTCAACATTACCTTTGACAATCAAATCTCGGACTTGTAAACCATAGTCAAACTGAAGAAAGCAAGCTCGAGAAATTGGGTTAAATGCGGTCATGAATAGTGCCACGATCCGTCAAGAACGTGGTTGGTCGTAAGGCCGTGACCAAAGCAGAAGAATCCAGACAGGGGTCTTTCACATAACGTAGTTGGAAAGGATACCACCTTCATTAGGGAACGCGGTCGGATAGAGAGCCGCGATCAACCCAAGGGTTGGAAGGAACGCAGTCTATGATCAAGCATGTTCTCGAACAGAACCTTAACGCGGTTTGGAAGTATGCCGCGTTCAGTATAGACTCAACAGATTGCACATAGAATGTTGTTCTATCATCTCAAAGGCCGGTTGAACCTTGTCCTTCACAGTAGGATGAGGATTCCAGAGGTTTGCATATTTTTTTATGGTACAACCTGCTCGGCGTCCTAGTGGGAATCCTAAGCTCGGGGAGACTTACGGAGGCCTTGATGAAGAAGTTTCAGTCCGACAAAAGAAATATCCGATGGAGGGTCCTAACTTCACTAAGAATAGTGTTCCGATTTAACTACTAGAAATCAATAGAAGCGATAGGTTAATATCACTGAAGTGACACAACCTTCAATCAATATATCACATGATATAGAATATACATTACATGATAAAAATCAAAACTCTAAATCAATATAGCTATTATGTAATAAAGTAAAACCATGGTATGATGAACCATTTTAGGTTTAACAGAAAGATCTACTCTTTTAATCATGCTAAGAACATTAGAGTTAAGATAAGACATGAAATCAAGATAGGCTATGAACATGATCATGGAGACTTATGAAAATTAGAGGTTAAACATGATTCCTAATTACATTAGTTGGTTCAGATGATATGCAGACGTAAAATCATACATTTAGACTCATTAACACTCACTTATCATGCTGGATAGTGCACTACGGTTCCTGGGAACCCGAGCCAGAATGAGGTCATCTGGGGTGCCGTGACTATCAAGAACGTGGTCCGTTGGGGCACCGCACTATAAATAGAAATATTAATTAAAATAGATTTTCAAGCATTAGATCGTGGTCTATCGGGCTAGCACGTTTAGAGACGTGATTTCTATATCGGCTGCGACTACGAACAGAGAACCGTTCCGACAGAGAAACCCTAAAACGATGTTAACCAGTCCATAATCCATGAAATTCATGCAACATGGCACTTAAAATTTAGGGAAACGATGCAGGAAGAGAGAGGACATGCAGATGCACTTGTTTGAATTATTAATTGAAGGTTTAGCCTGAGAGATCACCTACCTTTGAGTCGGATTAAGAAGAAGAGGAAGAAAAATAACGACGCCACAAAACTTGAAGAAAACCCACGAATTCCTCTCCTAGAAGGCTTCTCCCATGATCTAAGGTCGACTAGGGAGGCTATGGAATCTTATTTATAGGATCTCATGCATCTAAGAGTCCTAATTAGGTCAGGGAAACCTAGATAGGGAAGAACTCTGAAAATCTAGATTCCCATTTATATCGAGGGCCGCCCTACCCCATCTAGATCGAATTGGGGTTAGGGTTTAGGTTAGATTCAACCTCCTCTTAGTGGATTAGGATTTGGTTGAAGTTATAGCCCATAAGGGTTAGATTAAACCCAATTTAGCCCATTTTAAAACAAAGGTTTACAAATTAATTTTGAATTTTAAGAATTAATTTAGCCTTTTTACCCATTAAGCTTTAATTTATTGGCCCAATAAAATTTAAAACTTAACATAATTTTCTTCGATTTCCATTATAATTTCTTTTATCTAATTCCATTATAATCATTCAAGTTTTTTTCCCTTTTTTCAAATTTTACACTTATTTAATTAGTCCTATAAATATCGGGTTGCTACAAACAATGATAAACTTCTTCTGCGCTTGGGCCGTAAGGAAAGGGCCCAGAATATCGATCCCCCACCGAGCGAAAGGGTATGGCTCAGAAAGGGACGTAAGGGTGGTGGCCGGCTGGTGTATCAGGTGGTCATACCTTTTACAGTGGTCACATCTTTGGACGTAGTCCGAGCTATCCCACTGCAGCGTGGGCCACCAATACCCTTGCCGCAACAAAATCCTCGCTACCGACCTCCCTCCTTGATGCACACCACAAATCCCCTCATGGACTTCCTTGATTGCTTGCCGAGCTTCGTGAAGGTCGAGGCACTTTAGGAGTGGTCCCGCATAGGACCTCCTGTAAAATTTATCATCAAGCAAGATGAACCTCTGGGCCCGATATTTGAGCCGTCTGGCCTCCTGGGGGTCGGGAGGTTCTTGACCGTCTCTCAACCAGAGTACGTAGGGTGTCCTCCAATCCTTGGGTAGCTCTTGGACGGCATCAACCAACTCGGAGTCTATGCTAGGATGCTCCAGTTCTTCTAGGAGAACAGATCGGGCTCCAGATGGGATAGTGGAGGAGGAGGCCAGGCAAGGGAGCGCGTCCGCTTGGGAGTTTGCCTCCCGAGCAATCTTGACAACTTGAAAGCTCTCGAATTGCTGAGCGAGCTCCTTAGCCAACTGGAGATACTTAACCATTTGTGGCTCCCGAGCTTCATAGTCTCTGTTGAACTGACTAGCGACCAGCTGTGAGTTGGTGAAGATTTTTCGCTCCTAGCCGTTGGGCCATTCGAGCCCCCGAGAGCAGGGCCTCACACTCGGAAGCATTGTTAGATGCCACGAATTTGAATTTGAGGGCGTACTGTAACTCTATTCCCTTAAAGGAAATTAGAATAACTCCCGCACCACTTCTGGCCGAGCATGAGTGTAATGTCCCAATATTTTTGGATCAGGAATCTATGGGTTCTGGAGTGCTTCCGTGGGTCCCGGATCATGTTTTATGATTAAATCAGAATTTTTAGTTATCGGGCCCTAGGATCCCCGTGTGGGGAGAACCGTTGCGTTTTCGGGCTCCAGGACGTTTTAGGCACATTGTGCATTTTTTGAGGATCGTGGGGATAAATTTTCCCATTTTTCTATTTTTTGTATTTTTTAAAACTCCAAAATATTTCCTATATAATCCCCTAAACACCCCCTCTCCCTGCATTCTCTTATTCTCTCCCTCTCTCTTCTCTCGTTCTCTCGTTCTCTCCATCCCTTCTTTGGACGGCCGACAGAGGACAGCATGGGTGGGGCAGAGGTGACGTGGGCGGCGAGCGGTCAAGGATGGAGCGAGGAATGAGGCGGTGGCACGACGAAGCTCGTCTGTGGGTTAGTGAAGCCAATGGTGGTTCAAGTGCCATTTTCGAGTGGAATCGACGTCCTTGGCACGAGAACTCATCGCGAGAGGTAGGGGTATGGATCATTGGCCCTTGCATTCCATTTTCCCATGATTTATAGGTTGAGGTGAGGCTAAGAGTGGTTTTCTTTCTATGCGGGGGTGAAAATAATGATTTTGGGGTGAGCAACGGATTCGTCAATTCGACCGAGTTTTTGTAGTTTAAATGTAGCCTTCTGGTAGCTTGGAGGTTGGGGAATGGTTCCCCCATATTTTCCCCATCACGTGGGGTGATTGGGGCGTGAATTAGGGCCCCTCGGATGGGGTTTTGTAGGTGCGTTGCCAGAATCGATCGACCGACGGGGCAGTTTGGATAACCGGTTGGGTGTTCGCCATGGTGGGTGAACTGCCCTGGTTTGGTCGACCGACCTAGCCGGTTCGGTCGACCGACTAGGCCAGGGTGCAGCCTGGTTGTGGGCCAGGTCGATCGAACCAGTGGGTCGGTCAACCAACCCCTTGTGTAGGTCGACCGACCCAGTGGGCTGGTCGACCGAAATGCAGTTTCTTCGCCCATTTTGGCCACCGATCGACCCGGTTGAGACCCATTGATCGACCCTTTGCCCCGTGGATGTCCCGTTAGCCCAAGTTTGTGTTTTGGGTGTCCGAAAAAGTTACAATACCTCGATTAATGTGTAAGTGTGGTTTTGAAGGTCCGGGTGACACCATGTGTTCCGAGCTTCTTCGTTATGCTAGTCCGAGTCACCGTACACTCTAGTACATGTAGAGGGCTACTCCTGTTTCCCGGGAAAGTGGTTTCCATGTGGGCCATGAGTATGGCCTGTTGTGCCCCTGTGGTTTTGATGATTGGCTTTGATGTGAGTTAATCACTTGATGATTGGTTTTTGTTGTGAGTTAATCACTGTGAGTCATCTTGCTGTATGAGTCATCTTCATATGTTCAGTCAGTCTGCTGTTATGTTAGTTTATCAGGTCTAAAAGCATTGCATATTTGATGTTCAGCCATGTTATCTCCTGCATGAAGCATTCATGTACACATTCATCAGTTGCTTCACTCTGCTTGTGGAATTCTGTTCAGGCTAAACATTCTTGCATCATCACAGTCAGCTTAGTGTGGGTCGACCCCCCTTTCTAGATGGGTCGACTCCCCAGATAAGTGTAGTCTATACACTGCATACACTTACATAAGTCTACACATCAGCATCACGCAGCAAGTATGTACATCGCCTTCAGTAAGCATGTCAAGTCCACACATTGCATAGCATGCATCGTTCATCAACTGAAGTATGTACACTGGCCAAGTCCATACAGAGTCTTCTGTTGCATTTGAAGTATATACATCGCACAACTTGCATGAATTCAAAGTGTGTACATTGTCAAGTTTTCACATCGGTTTTTCAAGTGTATACATTGGCACATGCATTACTTGTTCAAGTCAATACATTGGCCTTAGCTCTCATACTCTGTACATTGGTCTTCATATTCAAAGTATGTACATTGGTCTTCACCTGAAGTCCACACATTGGTCTTCATATTCAAAGTATGTACATCCTCCGCTTATCCTTCAAAGTCTGTACAGCCATTCCTTGAGGTCAAGTCCATACAACGGCACTGTAGCTTGCTCACCTGAAGTCTATACATCCTTCAAGGCGCCAAGTCTGCACATCGCCTCATTTCTTCAGAGTCTATACATCCACAGTGGAACCCCAAGTCTGTACATCGCTTGCATCTTCAAAGTCCATACAGAGTCTTCTGTTGCATTTGAAGTCTATACATCCTGTGAACCTTCAAGTCTATACATCGGCCTTTGCAAATCGGTTTCCAAGTCTGTACATCGACTTCAAGCCTTCCAAGTATGTACAGCCCAAGTCTATACATCCGATTGCCTTTGCATTGCTCAAGCCTGTACAGCCCTCTCGTTGGCAAGTCTATACATCGGTCTGTTTGAGCAAGTCTGTATAGCGGTTGCATTCATTGGAAGTCTATACATTGGCAGCACTGTGCAAGTCTATACAATCCCAGCCTTTACCTATGTTCAGAACTTCAAGTCTATATAGTGGTAAAGTCTGCACATTGTGCTCTGAAGCTCACCAAGTCTATACATTGCTGGGCCATTCGTCAAGTCTCTACATTGGCTTCGGTTCTTCAAGTCTGTACACCCTTCAAGGGCCTCCAAATGTATACATCGTTCACAGCACACACGTTCAAGTCTGAAGTCTGTACAGCCAAGGCATGTGCTTCGCAAAGTCTATACAACGCTCAAAGTCTGTATAGCATGCTTCGTCGTTCAAGCTTTCAAAACTCTATACATCGCTGTTGAGCTAAAGTCTGTACAGCCGTTTCTTGTGCCAAAGTCTACACATCATGAAGTCTATACACTCGACTGCCTTGCTTTGCTTAAAGTCTGTACAGCCCTTCCCTCAGCAAGTCTATACACTGGAGTCGTCAGCTGCAGGGACAGCATGTCTGTACATTGGGTTCTCATGCATGTTAACAGCAAGTCTATACACTGCATTCATGCATTGTTCTTCACAGCAAAGTCTGTACACTGCGTTCTCTTGCACGCAATCAAAGTGTGTACAGCATGTGCTCGCATTGGTAAGTCTATACATGCTTGGCTGTTCATCGTCTGCTACATGCCACTTCAAGTCTGTACATCCATTTGTGCAGTGTGCATTGATCAAGCCAAAGTATGTACATCGATATGTTGCTTTGATGCCGTTGCATAGTCTATACATTGTTGAGCTTCACACACATATCTTCATAGTCTATACATTGCATCATTGTGCATGCATTGCATTCATTGAAGTCTATACACTGCATACAATTATGCTTCACAAGTCTACACATTGCTGTTCTTCACAGCAAGTATATACACTCTCTCACGTTGTACACACTTGCCTAATTAATGTCTCTAAGTCTATACACTCGATGGCTTCTTACATTTCATAGAAGTCCACACATTCCCCCTTGTTATGATAATACATTCTTCAGCAAGTATATACACTGAGGTTGCATGAAGACCTACAAGTCTATACACTCTCTCAGTGTACACACTTACTCATTTACTGCTTCTAAAGTATATACACTCGTTGTTATAAGCCTGAACTAACTAATTCGTTTCATTTCGTTTTATCTCTGTCTGCAGATGACTCAGGTTAATGACTGGGCGCGTGAATCGAGGATGATGCCTGGCACGTGATCCGAGGTGCTCTCTGGGCGGGAACCTGAGGACACACGCCCTAACACCTGTTGAAGCTGATATAAATAGAAGCCTTCGTCCACTGAAGAGAAATGATGAGAATAAAATAGGGCTGATCGAGACTGTGAAAAAAGAAGCAGAGAAGCAAAAGAAGAAGAAAGAAGAAGAAGAGAGGCAGAGAGCAGAAGAAGAAAGAAGAAGAAGAAGAAAGAAGAAGAGTGCGAGAGCAGCAAAAGAAAGAGAGAAAAGAAAGAGAAGCAGACAGAAGAAGAAAGAAGAGGAAGAAAGGAAGAGAGGAGAGAGTGCTATTGAAGATCTGTTCAGTCTGTTCGTGGATCAAATCCAAAACGACTATGCTCATTGAGAGCTATATTTCTTGTGTTTCATTTCCAGCTTTTGTCGCTGTGCTTTTTATGTTTTCTTATTTTTCCTTTTATTACTCTGGTTACTATTGTTCTTCCGATTCTCAGTAGTGAGGTCGGGTTCCTCCTGTGGACTTAGGAGAAGGGAGGATTGGTCCTCCGGTTCTGGGCTTGTGGGTTGCAAGTCCAGGGGTCCCTCCTGGTCTGGAGGAAGAGAGGTCTGCGACCTCTGGTTTGCTGGTGACGGGGAGTCACTGGTGGGTTCCCTCCTAGTCTGGAGGAAGAGAGACCTAGTCTCTGGTTTCCAAGTGGCTGGGAGCCACTTAGGGTGTCCCTCCGGTCTGGAGGAAGAGGGGAGGTTTTTCCCCTGGTCAAGCTGTGTGGCAGCATCTTGTTCACAGACTGAGTCTGCAGTTTTCTAGCTTGTGCTAGTGGAAGCCTCACTCCGGTTGGGAGTGAGGGGTGGATGTAGGTCTGGAGGACCGAACCACCTAAAAAATCTCTTGAGCAGTGGTTTTGTTTTTTACGTTTGCTCCTTGCCTTCTACCTCCCGTTCACAGGTTATGCATGCATGGTTAGTTGTGTTATCCTGGGAGTTAATTTGTTACTGTTGTTTCTATCTGCAGTAATCTTAGCATTATATTTTGCTAGGTGAGTTTGGTTTCCATAGTTCTGTCTGCATTTCTGGTTTGATCATGTGGCTGCATTGTTGCAGTCCAATTGTTTGATCAAGTGTTGTCTTATTATCTCATATTGGAGAGCTCACTAGTTTTTATTCCGCATATATGAGCTTTAGAGTTTTAATTTGGGCCATTATTCGTTGAAGGATACATTCACCCCCCTCTGTATCCGGACCTAGCACCCTATCATGGCCAATGGCCGTGAGTCCCGTGACGCAGCCAGGGGTGCTGGGGGCTTCTTAGTCTCCCTTAAAGAGGGAATGGACCCGGCGGTTGTGAGCCACCTCATGAGTCCTTGTGACCTTGGTTTTTGACTCTCAGACTACGATGATTTGTCGGCATGGTGTCATGTGGTACAACGGCTTTGGGATGAGTTGCATGACTCTATGGCCATTGAATTAGCGACTCTAGCTAGTCGTCCTGAGTCTGGTGGCACTATGCCACCTTGTGTTCCGTGATACTTGCGATGGGTGCGTGCGTAGTTCATTGGTACTTCAGTGTTTCTTCTCTACGAAGAGTTCCTACGTCAAGTGACTTCCCCACTAGTCGTAGCTTGCATGGGCACGCGTGTACAGACCTGCTTGGGAGCGGTGGAGAGCTAGACCCAAGAGAGATGGTTTTAAGTTGGTTGCCATAGGGCCTCCCACTGTGGCGGCTCAAGTCTGGGGCCGGGAGGAAAACTAGCTAGAGGGCCTAACATAGCGCAGTCAGTCAGTGTGTGCGTACATGGTCGGAGACTACAGACGCATGCTGACGAGCACGACCCCGAGTAGACCCTTGTCTTCGGTGACTTGTACGGTGTCTCAGTTTTCGCCTGAGGCGAGTAGGGAGACACTTGAGGCACGAACTAAGTCGTAAGTGGATGCATCCGGCCTTGCTTCTACAGGGTAGGTTCTCTCATTACACGACATGTGACTCTCTTGACTCGAGGTTTGGTTTCCCATCAGCGAGGACGTGGTTCTGCGGGTGATTTCTGTGTACTTTTCCAACGCTGAGGTCTAGGGTTCCTAGTAGAGTCATCAAGGTTTCAGCCGTAGATAGTGTAGGGTTCACGACGATGAGATCGTGACTGTACCGTAGATTGTGTGATCTTGGTTTGGGCCTTCGTCTGTGTGGACGGGCCTTCATGACAGGGATGTCGTAGTTTTTCCATTCAGTAGTGTAGTCGTGGTTTCACCGGTGGTTCGGTGGTCCCGACTGTGAGATCGGGGTTTCCTTTCCATCGCCGATAGGAGTAGCTTAGAGAGCTATGTTTCGCCACCTTCTTCTATTACTGTTACGATCGCTATTGTTGTTGTTGTTGTTGTTGTTATTTATGTTATCATTGCTGTTTTACCGCCGTTATTTCATGGTGGGGATCCGCGGGACCCCTACTGAGCCAATGAGATGAGACCCACTCCTTTATTTTCAGGTGTTGTGGTTCCTCCTTGAGGTTCGAAGGTGCAGTGCGGAGGTTCATAGTTGCCAACTTACCAGTACCGGGGGCATACCCGACGATTGAGTATGTTTTCTTCCCTGTAGACCATACTTTGTGGACTAGACTCTATAGTTAATTTATTAATTGAAAATGTAATTTATTTCCTATTGTTTAAATAGTTAATTCTGTAGTTATTTCCTGCATTATTTTAAATTTCAATGTACCTCCACAACACCCAAATAACCCTTCCGAGCCTTCTGGCTCATGGGTGGCAAGCCAAGATTTGAATGGTATCAGGTAATTCATGATATCCGGATCTTGGGTCGTTACAATGAAGACCTGCCAATTAAGAGTTCCCAGGTTGGGCCAGCAGTGGGTAGAGGAGGTTCCTCGGGCTAGGCAGTGTTTTCCACAATAAAATCGGCGAGCGCTTGGCCCTTAATGGCAGTGCGGGGGAGATAAGAGATGTCAAACGCCCCCAACATGACCGTCCATTTGACAAGGCGGCCAGAAGCCTTCCGATGGGTGAGAATCTTCTTCAGCCAGTTAGCACTACAATGATGTGCCCTTGGAAGTAGGGACAAAGCTATTTAGCCGAGGTTACCAACGCTATCACGAATTTCTCAGTTGCGAGGTACCACTTTTCGGCGTCTAGGAGCACCTTGTTGATGTAGTACACCGGCCTTTGAACTCCCCGATTCTCTCGAACCAACATCGAGCTAACAATGGATGGTGTGGCTAAGAGATAGAGGTATAAAGTTTGTCTTGGGACGGGCTTCGAGAGTATAGGTGGCGCCATCAAGAATTGTTTTAGCTCAGTGAAGGCCATATCGCACTCGTCGTCCCAGGTGAAGGTTGGGGCAGCCGCCTTAGGTCCTCTAAATAGCTCGGGACATGAAGCGGTTGAGCACGACAATTCACCCAGTTAGGCGTTGCACGCCCTTGACGCTTTAAGGCTGTCGCATATCCAAGATAGCTTGGATCTTTTCAGGATTCACTTCAATCCCTCGATAGGTAACTAAGAAGCCCAGAAATTTCCCCGACCTAACCTTGAAGGCGCATTTGGAGGGGTTAAGCTTCATGTTGTATTTCTGAAGTTCTTCGAAAGTCTTTGATAGATCAGCGAAGTGGTCGTCAGCCTTTGGGGACTTGACCAACATATCGTCAATGTAGACTTCTACGTTTCAATCGATATGGTCTTTAAATATCCAGTTCACCAGTCTTTGATACGTCCTTCCGGCATTCTTTAGCCCGAAAGGCATTCGAGTGTAGCAGTATACGCTCGAGTCCGAGGTAAAAGTTGTCTTCTCGGCATCCTCCAGATGCATCCAGATCTAGTGATATCCAGAATATGCATCGAGGAAGCTAAGGAGCTCGTTACCTAATGCCGAGTCGACCAATTGATCGATGCTCGAGAGCAGTTAACAGTCCTTCAGAGTAGCCTTGTTAAGGTTAGTGAAATTGGCACACATCCGCCATTTGCCAGAAGCCTTGGGCACCAGGACAACATTAGCCAACCAGGTTGGGTAAAGGACTGGACGGAATAGCCCAGTTTTCTTACCCTTACTGATATGCTCTTTGATAATCGCCTATTTTGCCAGAGTGTGCCTTCTCTTCTGTTGTTGAACGGGTTTGACGAATGGATCGAGGTTGAGCCGGTGCGTCATGGTCTCTGTAATGCCCCGGATTTTTTGGATCCTTCTTCTCGGGTCTCAGATCTACGTTTCCGGTGTATCTTGCTCCGTTGTGTCTGAAATGATGTTTCAGACATCTTTCGTGTTCGGATCGGCGCGGTCCGGAACTATTTCGGAGGCCTGAATGCATTCCACATGTGTTTTCTGATTCCGGGTGTGTGTTTCGGTAATGCCTTCGGAACCTCGTTGCGGGTGAACCGGGCCGTTCACCTGGGCGAGAGTGGTACCGTTGCGATCGGTGCGTTCCGAGGATCGCGGAAACGTGATTTTCTATTTTTTGGTATTTTCGAGAATTTTTAGATTTTCCTATATAAACCCCCCTTTCTCTCTCTTTCCTCTCATTTCTCACTCACTCCCCTCTCTCTTCTCTCACGCTCTCTTTCTCCCCTCTCTTCTCCGGCGGCCGACGGAGCGAGGCGGGGGCGAGGTGGAGGCGGCGCGGGCGAGGACACGGGCGAGAATGGGCGAGGATCGAGGCAGTTGCGGGCGCGATCCCTCGGTGGATTCTGAGATGGCGTCGTTCGCGTTCCGGGTGATTTTCGGCGTGGATTAGTCGCTTCGGCGCGCGGTTTCTTCGGTGGACGTAGGGTGACGGAACACTGCTGCGTTCTGCTCATTTTTCCTGCCATTGCACGTCGTTCGGTACGAAAACGGCTATATTTGGGTCCGTTCTAGCGAAACCATGATTTTGTAGGTTTCGTAGGGTCGGTCGGGGAATGGCTACGGTTTCCAGATCGGTTACTGTCAACGGATTCCTTGGGGTGAGAGCGTTCTTTTCCCCCTAATTTCGTCTCGAGTGGCGATCCCGTTGGACCGATAGAGCTTCGAGAAGCTCGGTAACCTTTTTTGGGCAACTTCGGTAGAATCGCTCGTTTCTCGCGATTCGTGCGTCGTTTTGACTCCGGTCGGAGTCCATGTGATTGTCAGGGTGGTTGTGGTTGTATCCCCTTCATTTCGGCGCGAACGGGGCGTGGAAAGGTCACGATCGGGCGACCCCCCTGGGTTTACCCGCCGTGATGGTTGGGCGGTCGAACCAGGGCCCGTCCATCGCATGGGCGGCTGCCTTTGGTCCGTTCATCTTCTCTTGGTTTTGGGGTTGTGCGGTCGGACGATAGACCACACATGTGATGTGCGGCCAGGTGAGGACCGCATGTCTCCCCCATGGGCGGCTGGTCCCCAGTCGTCTGTCCTTCCGTGGGCTGGTGCGGCCAGGAGCTGACCGCATATCCCAGTTGACCCTTGGTCGACAGTTGGGTGTCGGTCGGGTTGTGCGGTTTGGTCAAAACCGTTTTGACCGACACTGGAGTAAGTCGGTTGGGTTGGGCAGACGATCCTTGGCCGCACATCCCTTTGGGTGGTCCAGCCCTAACCGTCCATCCTCCTTTGGGGTTAGTCTGATTAGGGCCTTGTGCGACTCCTGCCTGACCGCATGTCTCTTGAGCGGCTGTGCCCCAGCCGCACATCCCTTGAAGCGGCCCAAGGTGAATCGCACATGTGCCAGTCTAACCCGATGTTTCCGTTTTAACCGATTCGAGTCCCGGGTGTGTGGTTCTCGATCCACGTATCGACCCGTGGCCTGACGGATGCTGTGCATGTCGTCGGGGCCTGGTGTCGTGGTACGTTGTAGTCCCGGGTGTAGCGTTCTCGACTCGTGTCACCGTGTGTTGGCGTGGGTCATCGGTATCTCCGGAAAGTGATTCCCGAGTGGGTCCTGTGTGAGGCCTTGGGCTGCGAGCCCAGTTGTCTAGTCTGGGGCTGGAGGCTTCCCTCTTCTCCTTGAGTTGGGCTGTAGCTTGGCGGTGTACGAGTTGCCTTGGGAATCATGCTTCTGTGCTTTCCGCGTGGGCCATGTGTGTGGCCTTAGTCCCATGAGTTCCCTTCCCGAGGGAATGGTCTCGGCGGCTCGTGAGCTACCTCGATACGCGTGCTACCGTGGTTTTAGACCTAGAGATTGGACTAGATTGACGGCATTGTGATGTTGCGTGCGACGGTCTTGACCCCGAGTCTTCTGACTCAAGGACCGTTGGCTGTAGTGCGTCTAGAGGACTACCCACAGAGTCCAGTGGCTTAGCATCACTTGGGTTTCCTCGACTCTCGCGCAGAGTGCGCGCGTAGCCGTGGGCTGCGAGTCCCGTTCCTTCTCCGAATGTGGTCACCGTGCGACGGTGCCGGTACGTGGTATGGTTCCCGTACATCGTCGGATTCGGACGTTGTTTTCCGTTGACTCGAGAGTCTACTCCTTCAGTGACCCTCCACTAGCCGTAGCCTACTTACACGCGTGTGGTCCCACCAGGGAGTGGGGGAGAGGCTACCCTTAGAGACGATTTGTGGACCGGTTTCCGTCGAGCCCCTCGTCTTGCAGCCAGAGTCCGGCTGAGGGGAAAACCGGTCAGAGGGCCAGACCAGGGACGCATGGTCTGTGTGTGCACACGTGGTTGGGGGCGGTTGGACCCACGTCGACGGGTGTGGCCCCAACTAGTCACTTGATTATGGTTACTTGTGCGGTGTTCGTGCCTTTGGTAGGAGCTACCATGTCAGGCAGTTCACCTGCGGTGCGGTGTAAGACGTCAGGGGATGCTACCGGCTGTGCTTCTGGTGGGAGGTACTCCTGTCGAGGCGGGAGTGTCAGACTGTCAGTCTCTATGACTTTGACCTTCGGGTTTAGTCGTGTTGATCGTTGAGTTTCGGTGGTCTCGCGGTGGCGCGTGTGTCGATTTTCATGCCGTGAGACTAGTGTTAGTAGCTTTACCGAGGTTACGTCTTGCTGTGCGGTACCCGCGACCAGGTGGTCGGGGTTGTACCTTGGACAGCGTGTCCAGGTTGGCCGTGTTCTGGGAGACAGGCCTCTGCGGTGCAATTACCGTGGGGATTTGCTTCAGTAGGTGGTAATAGTGTGGTTCGGTAACCTCGACTGCGAGCCCGAGGTGTGCCTTCTGGTACAGTAGGAGTAGTTGTAGTGCCGTGTTTCGACCGGCCATCGGGTTTACTGTTCCTGTTGTTACTGTTGCTCTCGTAGTTACAGCTTTCTGTGCCGCCGTTGGTTCTTGGTGGGGTTCCGCAGGATCCCTGTTGAGTCTCTGTTTTGGAGACTCACTCCCCGCCTTTCAGGTGTGGCGGCTATTCCGCGAGGTTCGAGGGTGCTGTTCGGAGGTTCTCAGTTGCCAGCTCGCCGGGCCGAGTGTTCACTCGGCATGCGGTACATTTTTACTGCTTTAGACTGTACTTCTGGTTGGACTGGACTCTGTTGTAGCTGTAGTTGTTCTTTTACTTCTACTTATTGTTGTTGGTTGTCCTGCTTTATTTCCTATTTCTCTGTGCCTCCACACTCCTTCTAGCCCTTCCGAGCCCTCCCGGCTCGTGGGCGGCGGTTCGAGTCTCGGGTTATCGGGTATCTCCCGGTAATTAGATTCTCGGGTCGCTACAGCTGGTATCAGAGCGGAGGTTGTGGACATACATAGGAATTTGAAATATTGCAGTGATCAGAGTCCATGAGGTCCAGTACAGTCGGTAGTTAGCATAGGGTTTTGTGCTTGTTTTTCCGCTATGCTTCTCGCTCGAGAGCTTGAGTGCACTGCATGGCGCTGTGAAGGTGGTTGTTGTCCGCGGCTTTCGTGCCAGCATGGGGTCTAAGGATCGAGGTCGAGAGCCTTCTCCCTCATCGGTGGTCGCCCTGGTTGTGCTGCATTGGGCAGAGGTTGCTGGCAAGCGTGAGCTCGCGATGCTACGTTTGAGGAACCGGCAGCGTGGTCAGGTGGCTGGAGAGGATTGTCCGTAGTTAAGTGGCCGTGAGCGTGCTTCGCGGGAGCTGCTGTCGGTTTTGGCCACTCCAGCTTGAGGTTGGTCCAGCTTCTGAGGTGTTCTGATCGAGAGGTGTGCTCGGTGAGCGGAATACCCTCTCGGTGAGTTGCTGTTTCGTCGAGCCTGATGCTTTTGTCGTGCTCTGTGGCGTCAGAAATGACGTGTCGGTCCCGATTGTTCTGCAGATTTCGAGGCAGGATTTGGCAGAGATGTCCCAGTAAGTCTTTGCTCCTGCGCTCTTGTGTGCGAATGGGTTGTGTTTGCCCTGGAGTTGGCTTGAGATGTGAAGGCTCCACGGCGAGTTCAGGACTCGAGGATGAGCATCGGCGGTTGTCGTTATGGTTCGTGTTGCGGCTCTTGGCGCGGTGCGCTGCAGTTCGAGGAATTGCAGTGGTGGTACACCGAGAGATGTTGTGTTCGTGGTCCGACGTGACACTCGCCGAGTGTGTCGGAGGCGCTGACCTGACGGGAGCGATGGTTTTTCCTTGGTGCTGGATGGTGTTGTTTCCAGCGTGTGCGAGGTTCGAGGTCAGGTCAAGCGTGGAGTTCTTCCGTTGGTCGGAAGTGCGTTTAGTTTCTCCTTTGGTTGGAGAGATTGTGCTGGGCTGAGGCTCGTCGTCTTGCTTTGTGTGCTCGGATTGGTTGGCCTTGTGTGCCATGAAGTCTGTGTGAGACGTGCTCCTCGTCTTGGCAAGGTGGTTGCCTGTGAGAAGCTGTGCCCATTCCCTTGTCGTGTAAGGGTGTGCTGGCGCTGTTCCGGAAGGACGAGTGCCGGTTGAGCGGTGTTTGCTTTCTTGGCTGTGCGCGTGTGGATCAGAGTGCGCAGCGGAAGCGTGGTGGGCCCATAACCCACTGGTTCAGGATCGTAGTGTTGGTTGCTACGGGCGGATTCATGAGTTTGCACTGAGCACGGGAGGATTGGTTCCTCTGTGTGAAACGTGTTGCTGTCGTGCCCGTGTTTGTAGCATTTGTGGTTTGTAGCACTGGTGGTTGGTGTCCCCGGGGGAAATATGTTGGCTCGTGTGCAGCATGAGTACCCTGTTGCTGTGTTAGAGATCGCGTTCGTGGGTGAGACCGCGCTGGGAGAAGTGATCTCTGACAGATTGTGGGACCGGTTGGTTGCCGAGAGTGGCTTGCGGGTAGGGATGTCAACGGGTTGGATATGGTACGGATAGTGGACTATCCGTATCCGTATCCGATAAGGAAGAACTGTATCCGTTTGATGTTCATTAAGTATTCGGAAAGTGGCGTATCCGAAAACCGTTATCGAGTATCCGAAAAATACAGTTAACGGACGGTTAGCGGATAGTTACCGGACATAAAAGTACATATACGATTAAAATTTAAGATGTAAATTTACTCAATTAGAAAAAATTTTAAATTGAAAAGAACAATCCATATGATAAACAAACACATTTCAATTTAGTTCTCATATCATCATTATTCATGAGTCAACATATAATGCAATTAAAAGTATACAAATATATAACATTATAATATCCCCAAAGATAATATGAAACATATAAAGTTTAAATAATAAAATAAACTAACTCTTTTGGACTTTAATCTCCATCGTATTCTCATTCTTTATACATACCTTTCATGAAAATAAAGAATATATTAATTTGATAATTTAAAAATTATAAAAATATCTTGTAATTTAGAAATATTTTACGATCATGAAAATAGAAATGACTTAAATTATACACATATCTCATCTTTAATATCATTTTCTTCAAGACACTAAATTATTTGAGTCAAATACAAACTTGTTTAACGGTAACGGACGGATACGGATTCGAAATGAGGTGTATCCATATCCGTATCCGCTAAGAAACCGGATATATCCGTATTCGTATCCATTAATTTATCGGAAAGAAAAATACTATCCATTTGCTGTTCGTTAAGCTAACGAAGCGGACGGTTATCGGATTATCGGTTACCATTGACATCCCTACTTGCGGGTTGGCCGAGTGACCGATCGTGGTAAGTTGTGCTTTGCTTGGGAACCCGTGTCCGCTGGTCGTGTCGTTGTCGACCAGGTTGTTGTGGTCTCGGTGGTGCTCAGTGGCTCTGTGGTAAGAGTGCGAGCTGAGTTCGCAGGCATCCTTCGAGGTTGTTTTGAGAGGAGTTCGGTTCAAAGGGCGGTCCCTGTGTGTGAGGGTCTCCGTTGAGATGTTGTTGTTGGTGTGGCGGTCCTTGGTCTGTGACCAGCAAGGGAGGATTCCCGATAAGTCTGTGTCGAGTAGCGTGGAGACCGTGGGGAGATCCTCATCTTGTGGTTCTGCCGTGCACCCCGGAGTGGGAAGTATTGGCAGGAGGTTCGAGATTGGTTGCCGTGTTTGAGCGAGATCTAGCTCGAGCCGCAATGTCGGTCTGTGGAGTGTCAGCGGATGGCCTGTCACGATTAGATCGTGCCTGTTGTGCCGATGGAGGTTTCCCGTTGGCGCGTGTATGGCGGCCCATGCGTGGTCTTCCACAGTTAGGCGTTGCTGTTGGCGTTTATGGCTCCTGTTCGGCGCTGAGCCGTTGTGGTGGTTGCGGTCTGCTCGGGTAACCGCGTCTGCTGGTGGGAGCTTGGTTTTGGTTGTTCCCTTGTGTCGGGCGTGAGACCAGTCGGCGGGTTTGAGAAACTGGTGTCTAGGTCGTCTACCGACTGTGGGTTGCATTGGCAGCTGTTCCTCGTGTTGGGGACTGTGTTTCCCCGATGGGCGTGCTGTTGGCTATGGTGCCATGTTCATTGTGCTGTGACTGAGGTGACGCTGGATTGTGTCCTTTGCAGTGCCTGCTCTGTTGGCCGGTGTGCTCGGCGCTTAGAGCGAGGTGTTGTTCGTGTTTATGGTCTGGCTGTGTCCCTCACGTCTGGAGCTTTCGTGTGAATCATGGTTTTTTGTGCTGGGGTTCTGACGGCGTCGTCAGTGGGTTACGGCGTTCTTCTCCTGTTCCTGTGCTTGTCCTGAATTTTGAGGACGAAATTCCTTTAAGGGGGGAGGGCTGTAATGCTCCGAATTTTTTGGATCCTTCTTCTCGGGTCTCGGATCTGCGTTTCCAGTGTATCTGACTCTGTTGTGTCCGAAATGATGTTTTGGACATCTTTCGTGTTCGGATCGGCGCGGTCCGGAGCTATTTCGGAGGCCGGAATGCATTCCGCGTGTGTTTTCTGATTCCCGGTGTGTGTTTTGGTAATGCCTTTGGAACCTCGTTGCGGGTGAACCGGGCCGTTCACCTGGGCGAGAGTGGTACTGTTGCGATCGGTGCGTTCCGAGGATCGCGGAAACGTGATTTTCTATTTTTTGGTATTTTCCAGAATTTTCAGATTTTCCTATATAAACCCCCATTTCTCTCTCTTTCCTCTCATTTCTCACTCACCCCCCTCTCTCTTCTCTCACGATCTCTTTCTCCCCTCTCTTCTCCGGGGGCCGACGGAGCGAGGCGGGGGCGAGGTGGAGGCGGCGCGGGCGAGGATGCGGGTGAGAATGGGCGAGGATCGAGGCGGTTGCGGGCGCGATCCCTCAGTGGATTCCGAGATGGCGTCGTTCGCATTCTGGGTGGTTTTCGGCGTGGATTAGTCGCTTCGGCGCGCGGTTTCCTCGGTGGAGGTAGGGTGACGGAACACTGCTGCGTTCTGCTCGTTTTCCCTACCATTACATGTCGTTCGGCGCAGAAATGGCTGTGTTTGGGTCCGTTCTAGCGAAACCGTGATTTTGTAGGTTTCGTAGGGTCGGTCGGGGAACGGCAACGGTTTCCAGATTGGTTACTGCCAACGGATTCCTTGGGGCGAAAGCGTTCTTTTCCCCCTAATTTCGTCTCGATTGGCACTCCCGTTGGACCGGTAGAGCTTCGGGAAGCTCGGTAACCCTTTTTGGGCAACTTCGGTAGAATCGCTCTTTTCTCGCGATTCGTGCATCGTTTTGACTCCGGTTGGAGTCCATGTGATTGCCAAGGTGGTTGTGGCTGTATCCCCATCGTTTCGGCGCAAACGGGGCGTAGAAAGGCCGCGATCAGGCGACCCCCCTGGGTTTACCCGCCGTGATGGTTGGGCGGTCGAACCAGGGCCCGTCCATCGCATGGGCAGCTGCCTTTGGTCCGTTCATCTTCTCTTGGTTTTGGGGTTGTGCGGTCGGACGATAGACCACACATGTGATGTGCGGCCAGGTGAGGACCGCATGTCTCCCCCATGGGCGGCTGGTCCCCAGTCGTCTGTCCTTCTATGGGCTGGTGCGGCCAGGAGCTGACCGTATATCCCAGTTGACCCTTGGTCGACTGTTGGGTGTCGGTCGGGTTGTGCGGTTTGGTCAAAACCATTTTGACCGACACTGGAGTAGGTCGGTTGGGTTGGGCGGACGATCCTTGGCCGCACATCCCTTTGGGCGGTCCAGCCCTAACCGTCCATCCTCCTTTGGGGTTAGTCCGATTAGGGTCTTGTGCGGCTCCTGCCTGACCGCATGTCTCTTGAGCGGCTGTGCCCCAGCCGCACATCCCTTGAAGTGGCCAAGGGTGAACCGCACATGTGCCAGTCTAACCCGGTGTTTCCGTTTTGACTGATTCGAGTCCCGGGTGTGTGGTTCTCGATCCACGTATCGACCCGTGGCCTGACGGATGCTGCTGAGTCTCTATTTTGGAGACTCACTCCCTGATTTTCAGGTGTGGCGGTTCTTCTTTGAGGTTCGAGGGTGCTGTTCGGAGGTTCTCAGTTGCCAGCTCGCCGGGCCGAGTGTTCACTCGGCATGTGGTACGTTCTTAGTACTTTAGACTGTACTTCTGGTTGGACTGGACTCTGTTGTAGCTGTAGTTGTTCTTTTACTTCTACTTGTTGTTGTTGGTTGTCCTGCTTTATTTCCTATTTCTCTGTGCCTCCACACTCCTTCTAGCCCTTCCAAGCCCTCCCGGCTCGTGGGCGGCGGTTCGAGTCTCGGGTTATCGGGTCTCTCCCTGTAATCAGATTCTCGGGTCGCTACAGTCTCCTTGGGGATCCCAAGAAGATTGTCACCAGACCATGCAAAGACGTGGACGTACTTCGAAAGGAAATTCTTATTTTGCTCGTATGTTTCTGGTGACAAATTTGTCCCAATTTTGATTTCGATGGTCGGATCATCTCGTTGGTAGATCGACAACAGCTCCCCTCTGGGTTTGCTTATCTCTACCTTCTCCTCAACGATCCATTTCCCTCGGTTCTCTACCTCGGGTATTATAGCTTTGACAGAGATTACATAGCACCTCCTAGCCACAGCTTGGCTACCCCGGACCTCCCCCACACCAAGTTTGGTAGGGGACTTCATCTTTTGGTGAAAAGTAGAGGGTACTGCCTTTATTCCACCAATAATACCTTATCTGAAAATGGTGTTATAGGCCGTTATCCCCTTTACCACGATGAAGTTGGCCATAAAAGTTACGGTTCTTGGGGGAGTGCTGATGGAAATAGACAGTCTAAGGGCGCCCTCAAGATAGGTAGCCTTGCCGTTGAACCTGCACAGAGGGGTTCAGACTGGATGCAATTTTGTTGGACTTTCGTCCATCTTTAGAAAACAATCATAAGATAACATGTCAAGGGTGCTACCATTATCCATGAGTATCCTAACTACATTACAATGATTTATTGTAGCGAAAATTACAAGGGCATCGTCATGTGGGGTGGTCACCCCTTCTAAATCCTTGTCGGAGAAGGCCAAGATCTACTGCTTAGGTATTGGGGTTGCTAGCTTCGCGGGCTCTCCCCCTTGACTCGCTCGCTCTGCGTGGTGCTTTCTTCCCTGGCTGGTGTACCCCCGGAGGCCGACCCTCCCGAGATAACATTAATGTGGATACCTCAGGGGCGGTTGTCAATTTCCTCCGTGGGATCTAGTGGGGCCTCCCGACGCTCGGCCATGTACTGGGGTAGGTGCCCACGTTGGATGAGGGTCTCTGGCAGTCACAAGTATTGTGGTCGTGGTCGTTGTGAAACTGACAGTGCTTGCGTCGTTTACGGCGTCGAGGGTCAGACTTCATTGGCTCGGGCCAACGAAGAAGACCCAAGTCCCGTATCTCCTGGTAAATTTCATAGACGGGAGTCGCCAAAGGAGTATAATGCTCGAACTTCTTGGGCGGCTCTCTCCTGTCGCCCTCATGGTTCCTTCTCTTCCCTTAGTTGGAGGGCTGGTCGGATGGGCGCTTCCTCTCCCACTCCTTCCCTTGGCCGAAACTATCCTGCTAGACAGTCAAAAATTCTTGACACTCTGCATGATGCAGAGCTAAGGTGACACGGTCAGCAAAGGCGGGGGGAGGGTGGAGTACCAACCCCTCATCTCGGGTTCCCCCTGTCAGGGTAGTGATCGCGGATGCAACATCGAGGCCAGGGATGTGCATGGCCTCCCCCTTGATGCGGTTAATGTAGCCCCACAACTTTTTCCCAGGGGCCTACTTCAGTGCCAAGAGTCCTGCGATCAACCTTGGGGGCCACTCCTGGCGAAACTCTCCTTGAACAATCGCTAGAACTGTCGGAAGCTGGTGATACTTTCATGTGCAAAGGCTCGGAACTAGGCCTGAGTGCCCTACACTAATGTGGTGGCAAAGGCCCGACACTTAATGGGGTCCGGGACCCCCTGCAGGGTCATCAAGGCATCGAAACTGTCAAAGTGGTCAGCCGGATTGCCCAGGCCATCGTAGGACTTGAAAACCGGGAGCTGGACCCTGGGAAATAGTCCAACTTCCGGAATCTCGATGGAGAATGGGGGCTGCTCCTTGTCTCCATCATTGCTCTGCTTGCCCTTTTGCAGAGCTTAGAGCACACATTCTTGCTCTTCGAAACGTCGCTCAAATTCCCATAACTGAAGGGTGAGTTCCGGATGAATAAGAGAGGGGGGTGGGGGGGCTCCCAACATGTGCTCCGCCCCCGTCGTGTCTTCGAATAATGGCAGGGGAGGTAGTCGCAGTTGGTGGAGTTGGTTGCCGCATATCGTTCCTCCCCCCTCTGGATTAGAGGAGGCTTCCTCCGCGACGGGGGGCAAGGGCTGAGATGGCCTACCCACCGTGCTACGGGTGATACGACCTTCCTCAATGATAAAATGGCCTCTTGTCATTTGTCGGAATGCCTCTCCCCGAGGGGGGCCTGAGTGCAACCACTGCGAACGTTCTTCCCTGGCCACCTGGGCCCTCATCAAGTCGACGAGGGCGTCCAATTTGGCATTAAGGGAGTGGAAGGCTGTAGGGTCCACCATAACAGGCTGCTCCCCCTGGGTTGTCGGCAGAGGAGGGGTGTCATCTTCTACTCCTTGAGCGGGGCTGGTAACGGAGCGAGAAGGCTCACACTCTTGATTGTCGGCTATCGGTGCCTTCCCTTTCTTGCTGTTTATCCTCCTGCTGTTACTCTTCTGCACCATATTGGCTTCTTGCTCGTTTCCCATAGATGACGTCAGATGAAGAGGTAGAATCTTATACCAGTTGTAGACTATCGGATATGGGGAGATGATGCCCCTAGAAGAATTGTCCCAAGCCACCTCAGGAGAAATTCTGCAAGACAGAGACAAAAGATCAGGGGGCGTGAGATTGGGATCCCATGGAAAACCCACCGATGCTTAAGTCAGAGCGGGCAAGAGCAGGATGTAGGGGAATAAGAGAAATTAGAGGTACGTGATTGGTCTTCACCAGTTCAGGGCTAGAATCAGAACTTACCTCTTCGGGGGGAGGTCTCTAGGCTTAAATAGGCACAGACTCCCTCTTTGGCCTCGCAGGAATCTCGGCGGGGCTGTTGGGCAGGCGAGCATTACGTCCTCGGTACGTATTCTAGCCTTTGTAGGACTCTTGCTCTTCCTATATCCCCTCCCTCTTCTCCGCTCTCAAGCGTTGGCGTAAGATTTGCCTTCGGTTATAGGGGATTGATGTTCAACCGTGATAGATCAGCTCTGGGCCAAGAGGGGTCCCTACTGTAGGCCTATCCACCTTAAGATAAGGGAGATCCTCATCCTCGAGTCTAGGCTACTACGTATCACTTCGGTCCCGGGTGTTCTCGAGGGAGTTGTCTTGATGGCCATGCTCTAGTTCGGGCCGGCGACGCTTTAGGTTTCCGCCCGAGCCTAAGGGAGTCCCTGACATGATTGATCGAGCCGAGGCAGATGGCTCTCTTTGGGCCCTTGGCTTTCTGTCTCATCATAAGTGGATCTTAGATGGGCTGTCACTTATTGGGCCGAGCAGATCTTGTTAGGCTTTTGGGCCGTAAAGCAATGGGCCGCGAATTTACCCCTCTCTAACTACAATTGTCACGTCCCGAGAGCGGAAGATACTCGGGTGCGCCTATATAGATCGTGTCATTCACGTAGAGTCAGAGTGCACATAGTACTCGGTAATTTTATTGCTAACTCAAAATTTGAACATAATACCATAGTCCAAGAATACAATTATCTACTTAACCAAATGACAATATCTCAGAATCATTCATAAGGCTACAAGTTTAATAAGTTCCATCTAACTAGATCATAACTGCCTCAATTAAATTATACAAGCCTTTAACAATAACTGGAAATACAAAGTAGGTCCTACAAATACGAAAGGCATGCCTAACTGACGATACATCAAATCTAGCACTTATCACTCGGTATCGGTCCAATCCGGGTGGTGGTCGCTATCCAAGTTTCCTGAAAAATGTTAGAATTGTAACTTTATGAGCGAATCGCTCAGTAAGAATTATATCTAAAGTTCTAACAATCTTTAAGTTAATTATATGTTCAGTGCAGGTACAATGATGCATGTTGGAACAAGCAAGGATATCAAGAATTGTATCAAGAGAGTATCACATGAATTTCAATAAGATGTATCAATAAGGGACTAGCAAGTAATTTGCAAGTCTGCCCTTAACTCCGAATCTTCTAATACCTCGACCAGGAGAGACCTTAAGGAAAATATGGTCTCCAACTTGAAATTCCATATCTCTTCTCTTATTATCAGCATATGACTTCTGCCTGGACTGTGCTATCTTTAGCCTTTCTCGAATGAGGTGTATCTTCTCTGTTGAATCTCTCACCACATATGGGCCTAGAATTCGCTTCTCACCGACTTCATCCCAGCATATTGGAGATCGACAACTTCTGCCATAGAGTGTCTCGAAAGGTGCCATCTGGATACTGGCTTGATAGCTATTATTATATGCAAATTCGGCCAGGGGTAAGTGGTCATGCCAACTACCACCGAAATCTATAATGCAGGCCCTTCACATGTCTTCAACAACTTGATTTGTCCTTTCTATCTGTCCATCTGTCTGAGGATGAAAAGTAGTGCTGAAGTTGAGTTTCGTCCCCAGGGAGTGTTGTAGACTCTTCCAGAAATGAGAGGTAGGCAAATTCGGCCAGGGCTAATGTACACCAATTCCGAGTAATCCCCAAAAGTTATCTTGCCATTCCGGCAATCTACAGTTGCTTGGTATGTGGATAACCAATCAACACTAGTATGACATCATACACTTCCATATCTAGGCAAATTAGATCGGCATGCAGATTATTTCCTTTAACCAAAATCTCACAATTTGGGTAATGATGTGTGAGGTCGGCCTTGTTCCCGATAGGTGTAGATATGACTAAGTCTAACCATTTAGGCCCCTTAGTAAATGCAGCGGCAAATTTCTTGGAAATAAATGAATGTGTTGCTCTAGTATCAAATAAAACTTTAGCAGCCTTAGAGCAAACGATTAGTGTACCTTCCATGATTCCAGCTTCGATTGGTTCCGTCTCTTGGAGAGCTTGTAGACGGCCTTGCTTCTTTGCCGGGAACTTCTCCTCTTTAATGGCTTGCTCATTCATCAGTGGGCAATTAGGGATCTGATGTTCTCGGCTTCCACATTGGAGACAGGCTCCTAGCTTCCTCCAACATTCCTCGATCCTATGACCAGCTTTGTCACAGTACTTACAAACTTCCTTAGAAGGTGTGGTGGTGGAGAATGGCTTGACATTCTTTTAGAATTTCTTTCCTTTGGAGGACTCCCCTCCACTGTAGTACCGCTTCTTGTTAAATGATGCTTTAAAATTTCCTGGCTTGTGACAGGTTCCTTCTTGTCCCTTCCTCGAATCCTCTCCGATAATTCGATGGTGTCCTCGAGCAACTGCGCACGCCGAACCATTTCCGAGTAGACTTGGATGTCCATCGGTGCGAGTTGTGTAATGTAGTGGGGCCGAAGCCCGTTGAGGAACCTTCTTGCCTTCATCTTTTTCGTACATACCAGGTGGAGTGCATACCTGGACAGTCTTGAAAACTAGGCCTCATACTCGGCTACTTTGAAGGTCCGTTGTTTCAATGCAGCAAATTCCACGGCCTTCTTTTCCTGGATATGGTCGGAGAAGTACTTGTTGTTGAAATGCTCAGCGAATTCATCTCATGTGACGTGGTCATCGAGCAATGTTACTTCCAACATCGAGTGTCCCGCTCTAGTTGGAATATAGCCAGTAGAACCTTCTCCTCGTCCATACACTGCATCACGCGAAAAATTCGTTCCATTTCCTTTAACTAATTTTCAGCATCCTCGGGGTCAGACGAACCCGTGAACCTTGATGGTTTCATGTTACGGAAACCCCTGTGGAGATCACCGGCTCCGCGGTTAGCACCGCCTTGTGTCACTTGCTGTAGCGCCTATGTAAGGCTCTGCACGGTTAGCACCGCCATTGTGCTCTTTCAGCAGCCATGATCCTACAACAAGGTTTAAGCAAAATAAAGATCGGGTTTAAATATAAGGTCAAATGTCAATATAGAACTTAACCCATGGCTCTACCCATCTCACCGGGTAAGGTATAAACCTATCCTTGGACTATAGGTTTTACCTAGATTTCGATCATGACTTCTAATTTCCTAGGTAGGAAAACCTAGGCTCTGATACCACGAAGACTGTCACGTCCTGAGCGCGGAAGATACTCGGGTGCGTGATGCGCCTATATAGATCGTGTCATTCACATAGAGTTAGAGTGTGCATAGTACTCGATAATTTTATTGCTAACTCAAAATTTGAACATAATACCATAGTCCAAGATGACAATTATCTACTTAACCAAATGACAATATCCCAGAATCATTCATAAGGCTACAAGTTTAATAAGTTCCATCTAACTATATCATAACTGACTCAATTAAATTATACAAGCCTTTAACAATAAATGGAAATACAAAGTAGGTCCTACAAATACGAAAGGCACGCCTAACTGACGATACATCAAATCTAGCACTCATCACTCGGTATCGGTCCCATCCGGGTGGTGGTCGCTATCCAAGTTTCCTGAAAAATGTTAGAATTACAACTTTATGAGCGAATCGCTCAGTAGGAATTATATCTCAAGTTCTAACAATCTTTAAGTTAATTACATGTTCAGTGCAGGTATAATGATACATGTTGGAACAATCAAGGATATCAAGAATTGTATCAAGAGAGTATCACATGAATTTCAATACGATGTATCAACAAGGGACTAGCAAGTAATTTGCAAGTAATTGCACAAGTAATTCCAAGAAATTAGTATTTAAGCAAGTATTTCCAAGAATTTAACATTCAAGGAAGTCTTTCCAAGATCAATATTCAAGCAAGTGATCTCAAGCTCATATAATAACAAGTAGTGTAATGGAATGGGCTATTTCATTCCTTTCATTCAAGCAAGTAATTTGCTCTTTTTCGGGCCAAACCATTCATATCAAGCAAGTCAAGCATGTCACGAGAGAGTGAGTGGGAATGTCTCAAGTCAAGTCAAGCAAGCGAGTACTTCGGTGCAATGCCAAACACCGTGGTCAATAAACTCCCATGGGCACAAGTACCTTCGGGTGTTCCTCCCAGGACCAGACCGGGTCCTATATGCACAGCATTCCATGTATACTTTTAGACATCCACTCTCATTTATATAGTAATATGGAATTTCAAGAAGTTTACACATTGTAGGAACATAAGGTAGATTTTCAAGAATAGAGTTCAAGGACAATATCAAGTGTAAATGATGAATTATGACCATCTACTTAAAATGCATGACACATAGGTAAATCAAGGTTAAGGAGATGGCCAGGGATCTTTGGGTAAGGGCTGGACAGAAGCCCAAAAATTTCCATTTACAGGGAAATGGCGCCCTTGCAGAGGGTCTCTATTTCAGTAAATAGAGTCTTCTCAGAGAGTCTCTGTTTTAGTAAATAGAGTCTTCTCAGAGAGTCTCTATTTCAATGCTGAAATAGAGTCTTCCCAGAGGGTCTCTATTTCAGAAAATAGAGACTTCTCAGGGAGTATCTATTTCAGAATGTTAACAATAACTGTATATTCAACAGGATAACAGGTTTACACGATATGTAACCAGGTTTAACAGGTTCTAAGATTATCATACTATAGAATTAACAAAGCTTAATGATGGCTATGTGATTAACAAAGTTTGACATGATATGTAATTACCAGGCTCTGTACTTAACGGGTTTAACATGCTGTAGGATTTTAACAGGCTTTACAGGTTTAACAGGTAACAGGTTTAACAGGTTTAACATGCTAATCAGCGGGGTTTAACAGATAACAGGTTTAACGGGCTAGATAACCAATAGGATCAGGGGGTTTTTAACCCTGTTGGAAATGGCGCCCTAGGCAGGGGCGCCCCAAGGTGAAATGGTGCCCTGGCTAGGGGCGCCCTGGTCAGGGGCGCCCTTCCCCTTGGTGCTCCATGAGACACAAAACACTGTTCATTGGACGAAATTTCATGAAATCCGGAAATGAGGACATGGTTAAATAGAGAAAAGTCATGCTCATGCATGAGTTTCATGATTTGGTTCAATAGATATAAATTTCCGAACATGGTGGCTACTAGTTACGTAACCTTACTATTCATGATTTATAACATGTTCACAGAATCAGGAAGCAGAGACATAGATAGACATGGAAAAATAGCAAGATTGCAAGATCGTGCTCATGCATCAATTTCTGAGTTTAATTTCATAGATATTAATTTTTAAACATGGATCAATTTACAAGAAATTGGGACAGATTATGAGTAATAACTATACAATCAATCAGTATATACATGGGGTACTTGACGGAGGTAAGATCATAGATCTACTCACGCAAGAGTTGTTAGGACCGGTGCGATGGATTCAGAGGGGGGCGAATGAATCTCCCCTTTAAAAATTTCGCTCACTTCACAAAACTAGACAATCTGAAAAGCTAATCAAATCTAATGTTCAACCAGTAATCAAATATGTGGAGCGCGCCTATGCATTCATCTAACGAAGACAAAGATAACACACAAACCACTGCAAAGGATTTTTAGGTGGTTCGGTCCTCCAGACCTACGTCCACCCCACACTCAAACCAGAGTGTGGATTCCGCTGACTCACAGCTTGAACGGCTGTGCATCACAGCTTGCCATACATCAGCTGGGCTTCACAGCTTGCCATCCGCTGAGCATCACAGCTTGCTACCGCTGGGCAATACAACTTAGCCATCCGTTGGGGACTACAGCTTAACCCGGCCGAGGTATCCACCTCGCCCGCTGAGCAACACAGCTTGCTGTCCAGAGGAATCCTCCTCTGCAAAACCGCTGACTAACAGCTTGATGAAAGGTTCAAAAGAAAAACAAAAAACAAGAGACAACAGCAACGGAAAGCTGGAATGAAGCTCGAAACTGTAGCTCTCTCTTGGAGCAATGTAGCTTGGATTTGATCCAGAGGCTACTGATCTTATTCTTCTTTTGCTGATCTATACCTCTCTGCCCCTCTTTTCTTTTCCTCTCACTGTCTGCTCTTCTCTCTTAATTTTCTCTCTTTCTTCTTCTTTTTCTGCTAATCTCTCACTCTCTTTTTCTTTCTCTTCTTCTTCTGGATCGTGCAGGCACTCTCTCTGCTTATGCTCCTTCTGCTTCGATCTCTCTTCTCCAGATGGAGAAGTCCTCTTTATATAGCAGCAGCACAGATAGGGCGTGTGGTCTCCATGATTCCCGCCCAGAGGCCTCAGTCCACGTGGCAGCATTTCAGCACAGTGGTTCCACGTGTCACGACCAGGGCCATCTTCTATTCTTGGATCACGTGCATCATTAACCTCCTCGAGCAGCAGCTCTGTAATAACAGACTGTTATCAGCAGAGACTTAACTGACATGAAGAACTGAATGCATCGAGTCTGTACGTTAAATGAGTCATGGCCTGTACAGACTTGATGCACTAGATGCAGTGTGCATATATGAGAAAGTGTGTACAATGAGAATGAATGTACAGACATTACATTCACAAGTATACAGCCTTTGAGTGCATGTGATGCATACATAAAAAGTGTATAGACTTGGGTGCTTGTGAAGCAGACCGAGTGTGCAGACTCTTGAATGGATGCGAAGCTGACAACAGGTGTGCAGGAGAGAGTGTATAGACTTTAAGTAGGCAACGCTAAAGCATGTACAGACTTCACGTATACAAGATTATGGCATGTACAGACTTTGTGAATGCAAAGCTAAAGCATGTACAGACTTCACGTATGCAAGGCTATGGCATGTACAGACTTTGTGAATGCAAAGCTAGATCATGTACAGACTTTGTGAATGCACATACGGCTAATGTACTGACTTTATGAATGCACATGAAGAACCTGCACCGAGGTCATTAGAGAGTGCACCGACTTGTGATTCAAAGAGCAAGGGGCTGCATGGACTTAGTGTGTGTAGTGTAGATTGCATCTAAGCAAGGAATGAACATTACAAATGGATGCACTGACATGCCAAATGAATGTGCAGACTCAACGTGCACCATTGTGCAGACTTACTAAAATGATGTATGAGCATAGCAGCACACAATGTGCAGACTTTGTGCAATGCATGAAGTAATGTATAGACTTGTGCAGACTTGCTAGCATACAATGTGTTGACTATGCCATGAATGTATAGACTTATGCATTGATGCACGAACATATGTAATGTATAGACTTTGTGTGTGCGTGCATGCAGAACGATGTACAGACTTGTGTGTTTACTAAAGCAGGGAACGTAGGTAAAGATATGAATGTATAGACTTTAAATGCACGAAACACACAGGCTGTACGGGCTTGGTCCGATGTACAGACTTGCTCGATGTACAGACTTTGCCGATGTATAGACTTAGTTAAAGAAGAGATGCATGAAGAACATAGGCTGTACAAACTTCAGACTCAGCTGCGAACTGAGCTAAAGAATGTATAGACTTGACCGATGTATAGACTTCACGCGATGTATAGACTTAGTTAAAGAAGAGATGCATGACCTATGCACATGCATGAATAGTGTACAGACTAGCATGAGACACTGGGTATGTTGAGACACAACATGAGACGCTAAGTGAGACACAACATGAGACCCAGAATTGCAAAGAATGTATAGACTTTGATGCACGGACAATGAAGCGCTATGTGAGACACTGCACAGACTTTATACAAAAACTTATGCACTGAGTATAGAACACTGCATGACCTAGCACACTCAAGCATTCTCCACAGAACAGATCAGACAAAAGCATTCACGTGATGACTCAATGTGTTGTTCTTAACAAAATAATATGGTGACTCATTCATGTTGCTATCATTAAAACATCACATTATCATCAAAGCACAAGGGGCACAACAAGAGTTAGTGTTTCAGATAGGCGTAGCCTAACCTTCCCACTAAGTCTTTTGATATACCCCTGGCTCAGGTGACTAGATTGTGACTATGAAAGGTTTAACTAACATGCATATTAACTTATATTAACTACTAGTTAAGCCAGATCTTGAGAACACCTACCTTTTTGACGTGAATATGTGGAAGAGATAATAAAAAAACCAAGCTTCTCTACAAGGATCCAACAGCAGGAAGAAGGTACCCCTCACATTCCTGAAAATAATAAAAGAAAGGGGAAAGAAAGGGGGTGTTTCTCTTCTGCAGGTGGAGACGAACCAGAATGTAGGCAATCACCATCTAACATTAGATGGATGTGACTAATTACAGGGAAAGAAAACATGAGGGTCCATTGCCGAGGAACAAGAAGCAATTAGTGCTTCAATCTATTGTCAAGAAAAGGGTACGTTGCCAGCGAAGAGGAGCTGTACAGGTTTACTTCTGGGAGGATGATAGATCTGAGGGAAATGGCGCCCTTGAGGATGCCATGATTTAGGTGAATAGCGCCCCTGTACATGGGCGCTATATCATCTGGCTTCAAATTTTTTTTTGATAATGTAATGTGAATGGCGCCTGGGGTAGGGACGCCCCATTGGGAATAGCGCCCATGTAAGGGGTGCTATTTCCATTTGGTTGGGCCCTTCACGTGTTGGTCTAATAGATATAGGTATATGTATTGTTTGGTGGTTGGTTAGTGGCATGGTGGCCCCATATATATAATTTGTTGGTAAAGAGAGATATATGTAAACTGTGGGCTTTCATACCGTGGATTGTGGCCCTCTGGCTTGAGAAATTGACGCCCTTGCACAAGGGCTTCATTCAGATGAATGACCCTTCCTCTTGTGCTTGGAACATAAAACCACGTATGCTGACTTTAGTTATTGTATATTTATATAATGGCTCTCATTGGATATTCAACCTTTTTATTTGGTCTCCTTATAGAGTTATTTAAGGTTTTATTTATTTGAGAAAAAGTCTATTTTGTTCTTATTTTTATATGGGGTGCTACAACAATGGTTTAACCAAAAAAATCAGACTTTGATTTGTATTTAGAGGAGCAAGTTGAGAAAGTTGAGGATGAAACATTTGATGTTTTGAATTCGTGGAAGATAAATGCAAGACGATATCATATTTTATCTTTGATGACAGATGATATTTTGACTATTCCAGTAACTACAATTACTTTAGAAAGTATTTTTAGTGAATGAGGGAGGGTGAGTTAATAAATATCGAAGCTCTCTAGATTCCAAAACTGTTAAAGCTTTATTTTGTTCACATGATTGGTTAAGATATGTCATGGAAGGTGATTCATTTATTATATTTATTAAATATTTTATATTTCTTTAATCTTTTATTTCATCATTTTCAATATTGATATATAATTTTTATATTTTTAAATAGTTGATATACTTGTTACTCTCTTTTTAAATTTGAATTTGACTCAAATAATTGAGTGTCTTGAAGAAAATGATGTTGAAGATGAGATGGATACACAATCTAAGTTATTTTTACTTTCATCGTGATAAAATATTTCGACATTATAATATTTTTTATATTTTTTTAAATTGTTAGCTTAATGTATATTCTTTATTTTCATACAAAGTATATAAAAAGTGAGAAGATGACGGAGATTAAAGTTCAAGAGAATTAGTTTACCTTCTTATTTTTATTTTATATGTTTAATCTCATCGTTGAAGATATTATAATATTAATATATTTATATTTTTAATTTCATTATATGCTGAGTGACTCATGAATGATGATGACATGGACACTAAATTAAAATGTATTTATTTCTCATATGGATTGTTCTCTTCAATTTAAAATTTATTCTAATTGAGTTAATTTACATGTTAAATTTTAATCTTGTATGTATTCTTACTATCGATAAATATCGGCTAACTATTTGTTAACTATATCTTTTTAAATATTAAAAAATAATTTTAAATATATTATTCTAAATAATTAACAATCATTAAATATATGCGATTCTTTTTTATCCGGCACGAAAACAAATAATCCACCGTCCACGCACCTTTGTTCGACCGGTTGACAACTTGACATCCCGTAACCCGAAGAAACGCCGCCCGACCATCCCATCCGGCTCCACGCCTCCACCCTCTCTCCGCAACCGCGGCCCCGAAACGGGCGGAAGGACGGTCAAAAAAGAAAAAGAAAAAGATAAAACGGAAACAAGAAAGTGATGGTCCCGTTCCGTCGAGACGGCGCCCCGCTTCGTCTGCCCACCAATAATAAACCAAGCTTCAGACGCCTCCTCCTGAACGGAGTCTCCCGTCGCCGGCCGGTCAAAAGTAATGCTTCTCCGCCGCCTCCAGCGTGCGCCGCCCCCTCTCCGTCCTGTTCTCCCTGCCTGGCGCCGCTACTCCCCTCGCCGTTTCTCTTCACAGACCCCTCATATCCCCGAGAGCCGCCAACACGACTTCGCCCCCCAGCCCCCCGCCTTCCGCCGCTTCACGCCTCCCGTCCCCAGCCACCTCTCCTCCTTTCCCTCATCCATCTCCTCTCGCTCCTCCTTGTATCTCATCTCCGGAGCGGTCGTCTCCGGCGTCGCCCTTGCCGCCCTCCTCTACTCTGCCTCCTCCGAAGAGCAACTGAAGCGGCGCGTGGATGAGCTCTATAGAGACCTGGAGATGGCGTTGGAGAGGTCATCGGAGTCCGTCGGGAAGGTCGTCGGCCGCATGAAGCAGACGGGCGCCGCCGCCGCAGTTCTCTGGAAGTCGCTGGCGTCCGTTCTGTCATCCGCAAACCAGGAGGTGCAGAAAGAGTTTGAGTTCCGAGTCGCGGCATTCGTTGCAGATATTGTGGCGGTGAATGAAGGACGGCGATCTGCTATAGTGTCAGCCGGCGGTGGGGCAGTTGTAGACTGGCTGCTTGAGACCGTCGCCAGGTCATCGGGGAGGAACGGGAGGGACCACGGCGGCACGCAGGCTGAGTCGGCGAGGGCACTTGCTTACCTGATTGCGGACCCGAATGTTTGCGAATCAGTGCTGGGGAGGCCGCATGCCGTCCCCAAGCTTCTGAGGTTCATTTTCTCATTCCAGCCTAAGCGACCTAAGAAGGTAAACTTTGCACTCGTTTGGCTTAGCATAAACTGAAGCATGTTTCCTCAATTTATGTTAGCTACATTCTACAATGTAAATTAAGTTAAGAGAGTGTTTGACAAAAGTTTTGGTTGGAAGCCGCTTTTGACTTCGACTTTCAACATGAAACATACAAGTTGAGAGTGGTTACAGCTAGTCTTGGGTGGTTGCAGAATTTAACTCTATTTTTATCCCCATATGGGAAGAAAGAGTTCGGAGCTTTTGGTTGGAAGACAAAAACAAATCCAAAACTTCATAATTGGCTTCCATGATCTACCATCTTCCCCTCAAAATACTAGGCCAAAGTTCGTGGAAGTCCGAAAGTGCTTCCACCCCAGACATGGCCTAAGGTTCTTCAGTTTAGGTGATGGGCCATTGCATATAATCTACTCTTTGAACAAAAACACTCGAGGGACTGCTTCTCCATGGCTTTATGGGATATTCTGTACTGCTTTTTTTAGTTGTGGTACAGTAACTGCACTTAACTCATCTGATGGGGAAAACAAAGATGCTCTGAGTGTTTTTATGAAATCATGATTTGGCAATAGTGACATGCCATACGATGGTGCCCACTCTGCCAATTTCTCAACTTGTTCAAGAAAAATGATTTCTACTTTGCGCTAATGTTTTTAATTTGAGATTTGTTATTTGCTTTTAACCAAACAAAAAAATCATTGTTGAGAAATGGCCATCTGTCAAGATGCCATGGTGACAGAACAACAGCTGTCCTATCAAGAGAAAGGATTTACTGTGAATTCTGAGCTTTATTTGGGCTTCCAATTGGTGTTGGTAAGGTTTTTCATCCTGAATGACAGAAGAAAAAGAAAATAAAGGGTAAGATTTTGGTTGAATGTAATGTAGGATCAGAAATAAAAGACCTCTAGCAACAAGAATTGGAATTGTTGATTTTCCATCTTATTACTCCACTGGGAAGCATTGAAGTCTTTTTCTGGCTTGGTGTGCACTCTTGAGAGTAAGGCATTTGGTGCAGACTGGGGGGTGACTGGGTGTTCCAATCCATCTTTGGATGTGGAGGCCTTTAGAAGCTTGGTGGAACCTTTTGGGACTCTTAAAATGGTAGATAGACTGACTCTGTCTTGGCAGAGTCTAGAATATGCACGAATTTTGGTGGCAGTAGAGAAGGGGGTTCAAGTTCCAGAATGAGTGAAGCCTTGCCGGGGTTCATTGTGTTGCTGGATTCGGATTACAATGGAGCCACAGTTAGTGCAGTCAGATCCTCAGACTACCTGGTCTTACAAGGAAGTGGTGCAGTGAGGAGTACAAGACATCTAGGGCAACACAGGGTGATGTCGATAGGTTGAAGAAGACTGATTCTACTATTCCAACTCAGGTGCTAGGGACAGAGTTGCCTGTGGAAGACAGTCTTGACTCAATGTTACCTGGGTCTGCACAAGTGGACCCAGTTGAGACAGGTCACGTGGATCCTGAAAAAGCCACGTGCTTATCTCAATCGACTGCCTTGGCTCTTGAGATTTGGGATTCTGCTACAAGTTTTTCCCATAATTTCCCTAATATCCCTTCGAAGACCCAAGGCAACAAGGGTATTTTACAAGAGCTGGGGCATCAAGATTGGGAGTGAGTTATTTCCTCCATGGCGGGTGGGGTGGCTAGGGTCTTGAGCAATCAGATTCACTGGAACCGGCTGGCAGTGCTAATCCATCGTGATTGGATCTCCATCAAGGCTAGATGTCACTTGTTCCTCAGGCAGGTCTTTTGTTAATGGAGGCAATGGTGGGGCAGCAAGGGAAAGCTTTGGAAAGTTCCAGTCCCTTGCTTCTGCTACAGTGCAGTAATCTAAGGCAACTATACCACAAGTGACTCCAGGTATGCGCAACAATATGCTTTATTTATCCCTTCCTATTTCCCAGTCTCTTCTGTCCCATTCTTTTGAGGGCTTGATGGCGGCAAACCCGGGCGACTACGGTTGGCCCGTTGTCAGTGATAGAGGAATGTAGTCATAGGGAGTTGGAGGAGGTGCTAGGTGTTCAGATACAAAGTCTAGCAGGCCAGTTCTAGAAACTTTGGGCAGATACTTCAGAATATCATGGTCGTTCGTCTCGGAAGCCAAAGGTTTCCAGAGAATTAAATAATTTTCTTAAGGACATTACCGACAGAGCTCAATGAGCAAAAGAACAGGGGTTGTTAATCTTCAGTAGTGCAGTTTCTTAACCTAATGAACCTACTCTCATGGAATGTTCATGGAGTCAGAGAAAGAAATAAGGTGGCTGTCACCAGAGATTTTATTAGAAGGAATAGGGTCAGTATCGTATACATGCAGGAGACTAACGTTGAGGTTTGGGATATTAGTATGGTGAAGGAGGTGATTGGCATTTCCAATGCAGATTTTGTTCTGCAGGTCCCGGGGGGGGGGAGCTGTCTGGGGGTGTGTTAATTGCATTGAGCACTTCTGGTATGGGCCTTTGCTGGATATTGGAGAACAGTCCATTACCGTAAAGCTTTGTGGGAGTACTGCCAAGGACAACTGGATGTTTTCAGGTGTCAAGCAATCCATGGACTCCCGTGCTGCATCATGGGAGACTTTAATGAAGTTTGTCTACCATCAGACCGGAGCAGAGGGGGGTGACGGACTGTTGGAATGAAAGAATTTAGTTCTTGGATTGATGATAAAGGTCTGATAGAATTACCTTTGACAAATATTACTGATACTCGGAGCAACTCGAGGGTGTCTCCATCCATGTCCAAGCTGTGTATTATTGGGGGTCTCTATTTCCTTGTGCAAGTGTTTCTGGGCTTCTTTGGCTGCAAACGCCGCTCTGATCCCTAAGCTGCAAATGCCACTGGCCACCTTGTCAGCCCTACCTGACAGCCTTCCCGCTGGCAGAAAAGGCCGCCACCGGTTCTGATCCTTCTCCCCAGCTCTCTGCGACTTGTGGTATTGGCCCAATGGAGATGGTCACTTCCAAGAGGTGTCCAAGGCCATCATGCCAGCTCCATCCATCTGGGCCCAGGGCAACCCTTCACCAACTACTGAGGAGGTGCAGGTGACCAGATTGATGCTGATAGCTTAGGGGGAACAACTGAAATCAGAGGACGAAGAGCTTGTCGTGGACACATTGGGAGAGGCCACAAGGTCGGAGGAGGGAAATTCGGAAGGGGAGGGAGTAGCAGAAAGGGGTAGACTGGGAAGGGAAGAGGTGAGAGAGCTGGTGGGGGTGGTGGAGAAGCTGACGGAGGCACAAGTGAGGGAATTGACGGAGACGGTGGGGTGTCCTTCGCGGGATTGGAGAGGGACCTGAAGGGTGTATTCATCAAGTCCAAAAGAGGTGGCTGATCAGTATAGCGAGGGAGGCGAAGGGAGGGAAATCGCAGAATCGGGCAAGTAGGGAGAGTATGGGAGGAGACGGGAGGAGGACTGAGTTAGAGGAGGGGGGTGGGAGCATAGCATAGTTCATATGAGGATAGTCTCCTGGAGTGTAAGGGGGATCTATGGGGGAGAGAAGAGGAGGGCGATGAAGGAGCTAGTAAGAAGATGTAAAATTGACATTATGTGATTGTGAGAGTCTAAGTGTGAAGGGGATGTGGACTTGATCATGAGGGAGATTGGGGGAGTCAGGCTATCAAAGGGGGTGGTCTCCACATTAGAGGGGAGGACGAGAGTCATTATGATCCTCTGGAATCCTTTTGAGGTGGAGGTATAGGAAGATAGACAAATAAGTAGATGGGCTATCTCCCTTCATTTCCACAATGTGCGGGATAACTTCTCGTGGGATTTCTCGTGACTCTTTGGTCCTCAAAGTTGAGAAGGGAAGAGAGCCCTGTGGGATGAGCTTCTTCTATATCATCGAAGCTCAGCCCGATCCTGGTGTGTTGGTGGTGACTTCAATGTTGTGACTGTCATTTGAGAGAGGATAGGGGAGCACCCCCTTCGGGGGAAATGTAGGACTTCAACGACTTCATAGAGGAGGCAACACTGATTGGTATTTGCTTGAAAAATGCTCAGTTTACTTGGTCCAACATGAGGGCGGCACCTTCTTACACCAGATTGGACATGCTCTTAGTCTCTGTTGATTGGGAGGATCACTACCTCCATGTTTAGGCATCTTGCTTGGCAAGGTCCGTGTCTGACCATAGGCCCACTCCGATGAAGACTAGCCACAGGCATGTGGTGAGGCAACATTTCAGATTTGAGAGATACTTGTTTTGGGAGGCAGACTTCATGGAGACTGTCAGGCAGGCTTGGAATGTACAGAGGTATGAGCAGTCGGCTATGGCTACACTGGTGGACAAACTTAAGCATGTGACGCAAGTGCTCAAGGGTTAGGGTGCAGGCAAGAGCCTACCTGGCAGAGAAGCAAAGGACATAATTCTTCATTAGTTGGAGAGACTGGATTGCTTGGAGGTGGCAGGGCTGCTGGATGGCTCTGACAGGATGCTCAGGTATGCATTTATATTATAGTTTGAAGAGGTCCTCATAAAGGAAGAGATATATTGGAAGCAGAGGTCGAGAGAGAAATGGCTCAAGGAAGGGGACAAAAACACAACTTATTTCCAGATAATTGCATCGGGGAGAAGGAGAACCAACTTTGTGGGTTCAATCAGAGTACGTGAGCAAACCTTCACTAAGGATGAGGAGATCAAGGCATCGGCTAGGGATTTCCACTCCAAACTCTTCACTGAAGATTAGATGGCTAGACCTGGGATTGTAGATGGGCTCCTTCTCTGCCTTTCGCCAGCAGAGAGTGAAGCTCTCTCTCGCCCCTTGTTGGAGGAGGAGGTCCGATAGGTAGCCTTTTCTGACAAAGTCCCGAGCTCAGATGGCTTCCCAATGGCCTTCTTCTAGAAATGTTAGGACATAATCAAGGATGACCTCCTCCAGACACTAGGAGAATTTCAGGAGGGGAGGGCTCACCTGAGGGGCATCAACAAAACCCTCTTGGTGCTCATCCCTAAGAAACAAGGAGCACAAAGCTACTTAGATTACAGGTTCATCAGTTTGCTAAATGGAACATATAAAATAGTCACCAAGCTTCTGGCCACGGGATTAGACAGTGTGATGGGCGGAGTGGTTAGTGGACACTAAGGGGCCTTTATCAAGGACGACACATACAAGAAAACATTCTAGTTGCACATGAATGCTTGTATGCCATGAAAGCCTAGAGGAAGAGAGGACTGGTTCTAAAGCTGGACTTCGAAAAGGCATATGACTGGGTCAGTTGGACGTGTCTGTTTGAGGCCCTGGCAAGGCTGGGTTTTGATGATAAGTGTATGGGTGGATCCGGGAATGTGCCTCCTCGGCCTCCTTTGTAGTCCTAGTCAACGGCCAACCCACTACTCCCTTCTATAGTGGCAGAGGACTCCCTTAGGGAGACCCCATGCCCCCCTACTACTCGTTTTGGTAGCACAGATCTTGAGCAAGATGTGAATGAGAGCGGAAGCGGCATGACTGATTAGAGGATTCTAACCGAGGCCCGATAGTATGCGCATTACCTATCTGTAGTATGTTGATGACATTATCTCGTTTCTAGTAGAGGATGAGAACCAACTATATGTAGCCAGATTAATGCTAGAGCTGCTAGAGGGGGTTATTGGGTTGAAGGTGAATTTCAACAAGAAGTGCGTTGCTGGAGTGAACATGGTGGAAAGACCCCTTAGGAGAATAGCATTAATATTAGGTTGTCATATAGGAGAGTTTCCTTTCTCCTATTTGGGTCTCATGCTATCTCCAGGGACTTCACGTTGCAGTGATTGGCAAAATGTGGTGCACAGGTATGAGTCCAGATTGGCAGGGTGGAAGGTGAGGCTTCTATCTTACGGGAGGAGAATGGAGTTGTGCAAATCTGTGCTAAACAGTCTTCTAATATATTTTTTGTCCATCTTCTGGATCCCAAAGGCGGTGGCCAAGATTGGAGTCTATTTTTCTTTTTTCTTTTGGAAAGTGGGTAATGCCACTGTATGTATTAAGTGAAAAAGAAGGTGTACAAATAATGAAAAAGCTCCCAAAAAGAGACCCAGTACAAAAACCACACCAAGGTGATGTGGGGCGGTCTACCCCCCCCACAACAAAGCAAAAAGGGGTGAGTTGAGGGCATTTACGTTACAAAGCACCTCCGCCCATTCCCTCACTCTAGTACAAATGAATGAAATAAGAGAGTTTTCGACTCTAGCCTCCCTTCTGAAGATTCTGTTGTTCTTTTCACACCAAAGGGACCATAGAGTGGCATGCAGAATGAGCCACTGTTTCACACGCAAAAAAAAAGCGGACACGTTGATGATGAATTAAAATTTGCGGGGTTTCGGGTATCATCATGTTTATTTACATTTATTTATTTCGCATTTTGGGTTTATCAGACGATTTAGGATTTGTGTATTAGACTTTTCTCCACCGATCGGAGTCAGTGTTAATTTACATCGACATAAAGTCCGAACACTTTTGATGAACTGTCGAAGAACGCATTTTGTCTTTACGCATTGTGTCATAAATGATCTTGGTGATCGCCCATTACGGGTACATACTCTTGCGGAGAAATTTGAAGACTTTGTTTTTTTGAACATATGTAATTTGGAATGCATTCGGTCTTTTAAGATCTTTACATATGGTCCTGATTGTGTAATCGGCTCCTCAGGATTATATTCGGTTGTAATCAGACTGTTTGAATTTGCTTCAATCTGCATTTGGACCCTTTGAATTTGCTTTCATCTTGATCGGACACTTGAATTTGAATTCCATCACGATCGAACTGTTGGATCGCCAAGATGATCACTGTCGGTCCATCGGAGTTGCTTCATGGTCATGATCACTCTCTTGATTGTGATCAGACCTTTAAGTTGATTTGATGTCCATCAAGGACATTCCCGTGCAAGGCGGGGATATATTTGCAATTATCTTTCATCAGGGTATTTTCGTAATCTTCCCAATCATCAGGGTATTTTCGCAATTTCATAGGAACTCTGGACATTGCTGCCTTTTTTGACCCTTCCTGGGTATTTCTACGACTGTTGACTCCGTTCTGGGTATTTTTACAATTTCAGATCCCTTTTGGGTATTTTTGCAATTTTTGACCCTTTTTGAGTATTTCTGCCATTTCTTGACTTTTCGGAGATAGCCCCGTCGTTTCTTGACTTCTTGGGCATTCCTGTCATTTCTTAACCCTTCGGAGATAGTCCCGTCACATCTTGACTTCCTGGGCATTCCTGTCATTTCTTGACTTTTCGGAGATAGTCTCGTCACTTCTTGACTTCCTAGGCATTCCTGTCATTTCTTGACTTTTCGGAGATAGTCCCGCCATGTCTTGACTTCCTAGACATTCCTATCATTTCTTGACTTTTCGGAGATGTCCTCGTCACTTCTTGACTTCCTTGGCATTCTTGTCATTTCCTGACTTTTCGGAGATAGTCTTGTCACTTCTTGACTTCCTGGACATTCATCTCATTTCTTGAATTTTCAAAGATAGTGCCGTCACTTCTTGACTTCCTAGGCATTCCTGTCATTTCTTGACTTTTCGGAGATAGTCTCGTCACTTCTTGACTTCCTGGGCAGTCATCTCATTTCTTGACTTGTCAAAGATAGTGCCGTCACTTCTTGACTTCTTGGGCATCCCTGTCATTTCTTGACTTTTCGGAGATAGTTCCATCATTTCTTGACTCTCTGGGCATTCATGTCATTTCTTGATTTTTCTGAGTTTATTTGTAATTTCACCCTTCCCTGGGTTTTCCGGACACGATAAGTCTTGGCCATGAAAGGGTATATGGTCTTGGATGGTTAGCTATAAGCCGGATTCAGAAGAGCGCACATCGCTTCAGGGAAGGGGCATGTTTTCGCTCCACCGAGTGGTGTAAACTGTGTGAACCGGAACAAGGGCATTTTGGTAATTTCTGGATAGACCAGGAGCTTTGTGCAGTTTATGGACTGAGCATGGGCTTTTATGTAATGTTCCCACAAGCGAGGGTATTTCTACAAATTTTGATATTTCAAGTTTTTTTCCTGTAATTTCCCACATTTCAAGGCTTTTTCTACAATTTTTGGATCTTCCGGGGTCTTTACTGCAATTTCCTGACCATCAAGGGTTTTTCTGTAATTTCCTCACAAGCGGGTGTTGCACCCGTAATTTTCTCGAAATACTTCGAGAATTTCATTCCAAAAAGATACGGTGTAGCGCCGATGTCGTAGGACCGCGGAGTACCTCCGTGATTTAGGGTCTATCGGCCCGATCATATTATCACAAGTGACATCGCGGCAATGGAAGTTAAGAGGAAGACATGCATGCACGCCTGTCAAAGCGGCCGAGCAAGTGTATCACACGGCACGGACGGGCGCGAAGATTCCTCCCCACGCAGCGCCACCACGACTTCTTCTCAACTCAGGTTGACAGAAACGGAGCAAAACGGCGCGAAGAGGGGCCAAAACGCATGCCCGAGGGTCAAACGACCCCTCCCGGACGCGAGAGGGGGCCGCGGCCACCTCGCCGGGGTCGGCGGGGGTCGCGCGACCCCGCCAGCCACTTGGCGGGGTCGCGCGACCCCGCTGTGGACTGGCGGGGTCGCGCGACCCCGCTGGCATCCCAGAGGGGCCGCACGACCCCGCCAGGAACCTCCGGAGTCGCGCGACCCCCCCCCTCTCTCTCTCCGGTGTTCAAAAAAAAGGGAGGGATTTTAACCCCCTCGGAGGGGTCATTTGGCCTTTTTTGATGGCCAGAGAGGTCAAAATGGCTTTTTGCCACCCACCTTGACAGAATCGGGGCAAATTCGTTCATTTGACCCCTCTGGGCCCTCCCGCCTTCTATAAATAGACCCTAAGGGTCCAAGGGGGAGAAGAACAAGGAGGCTACGTAGGAAGCACTTTTCGCACTCGGAGCATCCAGCATTTGGAGTTTGTTCGTTTGTTTCGACCCGTGTGGGGTAAGTCCCCGGGTCTTGTATTTATGCCCCTACGGGGTATATTTACATTTACGCCCCTCAGTGGGCCATGTTTGTAATTATGCCCCTCAGCGGGCCATGTTTTGTAAGTCTTTACGTCCCGGGACGACTAAGTCATATGGTTCTGTCCTTACGTTGGTGGAATTACAAAAACGTCCTCCCCGGGACCGTAAAAGACCAAAGTCTTGTAATTTACAGTTATACCCTGCAATCTTTTGTAATTGGGACCATGTCCATGTCTCCCGCTCTAACGCGGACTTTTGTATAGTCGAAAACTCGCCGACAACCCTTGTACTCGTTCGGACTATAAAAGCACTCAACATGTTCTATGTATGTCCTCGGGTGGAAAATTATAAGGAAACCCCCGACTTTTAAAAATTGTATATATACCCCTCCTTCGGCTAAATTGACAGATGTGTGTCTTCTATGAAGCCTCTTGTCATTCCTTCGGTCCGGAAGTGTTGTCAGCTCAGCCCAGCACTCGGGTATCATCTCAAACCTAGGTCTAGGGTCTGATAAAATTACCGAACTACCCTTTTGACCCAAAAATGACCTCAGAGTCCTTAAAACCCTCCAGAAATGGCCTCAATGCCTTGGGAAGTCAGGAATCAAGTCCTACTTCCATTCCAGCCCAGAAATTTCAGCAATACCCCTGGCCTGGGAAAATTACCAAAATACCCTTGGAGTCCAGGAAATCTTCCTCTACTTCAAACATATCTACGGCTTCCGCATACTTGCGTTGTTATTCTTAAATCTTAGGGTTTGGCTCAGACCTAGCCCTAACTCAATTATTTCTGTTGGTCGGTGGTGGGTGAGTGAACATTGTGAGTCCTCCAAGAGAGTTTGCCCTCAACATTAGAACCCCTGTAGAAGCCTTTTGGGACCTCTTTGACAGTTAAACAAAGGTGTTCGGACGTTAGGCCGATGTAAATCAACACTGACTCCGGTTAGTGGGGAAAGGTCTAGCACTCGAACCCAAATCGTCTGATACGATGCGCACACACGGAATCACCCTCTACTAAGATAGGGGGGGATGTTTCTTTTCAAAATGAACGAAAATCTACCTTTTATCTACGATAAAAGTCGACCTAGATTTTTTCCGTGTCTCACAGACTGGCACGCCCGGTGGGACCTTTCCCGCCTTTCTTCTTTCTGTCAAAGAAAGTCCTCTAAACCTTCGTCAAGGTTTTGATTGCCCCTCTTCCTCTTACAGGACGGGAAGAGGAGGGCACATCTCTTTGTTCATTTGAGAGTTCTTTGTGCATCTGCACGACACTCCGTTCGTGCTACGCACCACCACCACCACCAACACCAGCAACAACGATGGCTGCCGTTACCTACGGCCCCGAGATCGTTGCCAACCATGCCAGGTTCGGATACCTGGCGACCCCGATCATTTTTGGCGACTTCCCAGTGGTCGTTGGCTCGCCCTTTTTCCTGGGCGTTGTGCCCGTGGTTGAGGTCAGCTCAGCCACGGCTGTGACAACAGTCGCTGAGGGTGTCAGGCCCTCTACTGCAGCAACCGGCCGGGTTCGCCCGGTCAAGAAGACAACTGTCGGGGGGCGTCAGGCCCTCGGCTCCAGCAATCGGCCGGGTCAGTCCGGTCAACAAGACCATCACTGGGGGTGTTAGGCCCTCTACTGCAACAACTGGCTGGGTCCGCCCTGTCGACAAGGCAACTATCGAGGGTGTCAGACCCTCAACCTCAATTGCTGGTCGAGTCCGCTCGGCCAAGAAGACAACGGTCGGGGGCGTCAGGCCCTCGGTCTCAACAACTTGCCGGGTTAGTCCGGTCAACAAGGTCGTTTCTGAGGGCGTCAGACCCTCGGCTTCGTCGATTGGTCGGGTTCACTTGGCCAAGAAACCAATCGCTGAGGGTGTCAGACCCTCTGCTGCAGCATCTGGCCGGGTCCATCCGGTCAACTCCTCAACTGTTAAGGGTGTCAAGCCCTTCATCCCGACGACCAGCCGAGTTCGCTTGGCTGCTATGTCAACGGCCGAAGGTGTCAGGCCTTCTGCCCCAGCTGTTGGCCGAGTCTTCTCGGTCAATCAAATCACTGCTGGCGTTGCCCCTGCTCAACGGAGGCAACGCCGTCGCCATAACGGTCCCAACTCCAATTCAGCCATCCTCAGAGGTGCTGCCCCTGCTCAACGGGGGCAACGCTGCCGCCGTCAGGATGACGCCATGCCTATGGCGGGCGCCACCACTGCCGCCCCTGCTCAACGGGGGCAGCGTCGTAGCCGCAAGGGTGCAAAGTCCGAAGCGGCTGTCTCTCGCTCCGACAAGACTGTAATTGTCGGAGACATCCGCATCCGGCTCGATGGAGGCGAGCCGATCCTGTCACGGGATCGTCACGTCCCGACTATTCCTACCTCCAACCTCTTCGAGCCCCTCCGGCAAGTCCGGGAGGACGGAGCGAAGAAGAAGAAGTCTGCCGTACCGGCGGCAATCCAGGGCCCTCTGCTGTTGGGTTCGGTGCTAGTATTCAGAGGGGGGGTGAATGAATATGGCCTATAAAAACTTTCACCCAATATAAAATTTCACTCAAAAAGGAACTATGATGCTAACTAGACAGATTTACCAAATCTGAAAGCTAATTAACTATTCTGTTCTACCAGTTAGCAGACACATGGAGCGCCCCTATGCATTCATCTAGCGGAAGCACAAATGAACAAATCAAACCACAATGCACAAGGGTTTTTAGGTGGTTCGGTCCAGCAGACCTACATCCACCCCACACTCAACCCGAGTGTGGCTTCCTGCTGACTCACAGCTTGAAACCGCTGGGCCTCACAGCTTGCCTACAACCGCTGGGCCTCACAGCTTGCCGTCCAGTGGAATCCACCACTGCAACCGCTGGGGATTACAGCTTACCCGTCCAGTGGAATCCACCACTGCCCGCTGAGCAACACAGCTTGCTGTCCAGTGGAATCCTCCACTGCAAACCGCTGGGCAATACAGCTTAGCCGTCCAGAGGCAGCACCTCTGCAATCCGCTGACTAACAGCTTGAAAGGAAATGTAAAATGGAAAACAAAATACAAGATAACAGCAACGGAAAGCTGAAGCAATAAAGCACAAAATATAGCTCAACAATGAGCAACTTCAGATCTGGTTTTGAACCAAAGATCTGAGGAACGAACTCCTTCTCTCTCTCTCTTCTTTTTCTTCTCTTCACACTCTTCTCGAACTCTCTGCCTCTCTCTTTTTCTCTTCTGCTTCTTCCCTCTTTCTTTTCTTCTTCTTCTCTTTTCTCTGGATCGAACAGCTCTCTATTCTTTCTCTCCGCTTCTGCTCTTCTGCTTCGATCTGGATCGTGGCTCTCTGTTCTTTTCCTCTCGCAAACTCGATCTATCTTCATCTGTGGACGAAGACCTCCTTTTATAACAGCAGCTAGTAGGAGGGCATCACTGGGCGCGTGTGGCTTCCACATTTCCCGCCCAGAACTTTTGGCCACGTGTCAGCTTTCTGTCAGTCCTTCAACCTCGGATCACGTGCCCTCCTTAAGCTTCACGATCAAAGCACCTGTTAAACAGAGTATCGGATAAGTCATCAGTTTAAAGAACAACTCTGTATAGACTTATCAGAAGAACAGCGTTTTAGAAGAAACCTGGACGAGGTTAGAACGAAACAACACGAAGACAGAAATAACAAAGAAGACTCAGACGCAGAGACAACACGAAGTGAAACGAGAACGACACGAGGTGCAGAGGTGACAGAAACACACACTACACAGAGAACAACACGAAGACAAAACAGAAACCAACACGAAGTGTGGTTTCAACATACGAAAGACACGAGGTCTAGGAAGAACAACACGAAGACATAATACGGAAACGACACGAAGTGAAATAACAGAAACCGTCACGAGTTGAAAACAACACGAAGACGAAAACAGAAGTTGACACGGGTTGAAAACAACACGAAGACGAAAACAGAAGTTGACACGGGTTGAAAACAACACGAAGACGAAAGACAAGGAAAACGACACGAAATCAAAGAAACAACAGTAACCGACACGAAGTGTGGTTACAAAACAAGAACGACACGAGGTCTAGGAAACACGACACGAAGACACAAAAACAACAGTAACCGACACGAAGTGTGGTTACAAAACAAGAACGACACGAGGTCTAGGAAACACGACACGAAGTCATGAAACAACACGGAGACGAAACAGTAACCGACACGAGTTGAAAACAACACGAAGACGAAAACTGAAATCGACACGGAGTGTGGTCAAAGCTAGAAAGACACGAAGTCTAAAGCGAAAAACCAACACGAAGACAGAATACAAAGAAACGACTCGAAGTTAGGACAACACTAGGAGAAGACTGCACGAAGTGAAAACAACACGAAGACAGAAGATGACACGGATAGAACAACACGAAGTATACCTCATACAAGTTTTCCTGTCAAGCATGGAAATCAACACGAAGTGTTGTGAACATGAACAACACGAAGATGAAAGGAACAGTGCAATGTATAGACTTTAAGTCCAATGCAAAAGGCTGTACAAACTTCATGAACAATGCATGATTGTACTGGACGATGTATACACTTAGCCTATGCAGACCAATGTACAGACTTTGGCGAAGCAAAAGGCTGTATAGACTTGGAGACCCAAAGCCATTGTATAGACTTTGCCTAAGACAATGCATGAACTGACGTTGTATATACTTAGCCAATGCAGACCAGTCCGATGTATAGACTTTAAAGAAATGCATGCTACAGTGCAATGTCTAGACTTGCTATATGCACGAGACGCTGTCCACTGTCTAGACTTGCGATGCCTTCGCCAAATGCATACTACAGTCCAATGTATGGACTTAGACGAATGATGCATGAGACGCTCAATGTATCGACTTTGAGCTTGCTATGCAGTGTATAGACTTAGAGCATAAACCCCACGATGCAATGTATAGACTATGCACATACCAGAAGTCTAATACAAACAATATATCAGTCATACACGTGCATTCTCCAGATGATATACAAATCACAATCATGAAGCTATCATCAAAGCACAATGTCATCAATGCTAGACATCATCAAAATACAATATCAAATGCACTCAAATACGCGGCAGTGGACTTCGAAGTCCCGCCGCATGAAGTCAATGCGCGGTCATCTGTTACTCTTGCTGCAGAAAGCCTCATGGCGCAGAAGCAAATGATTGAACGCATTGTAGAGGCGAAGTTTGCTCAACATGGGGAGGGAGTGGCCACTGTTGATTTGTACAGCGTGCCTTATCCCCTCCGTCATCAATTTAAGAAGCTTCTGCCTGACTGCCCGAAAGCCCCGAAGCTCCAGAAGTTCAACGGGCAGGGCTCTCCGCATGAACACCTGGCCTATTACATGACGGCCATGGGTGAATTAGCTCTAGAAGAGGCATATTTGCTGCGGTATTTCGCCACGTCCTTGACTAGCACCGCCTTCCAGTGGTATTCAAGGTTGAAGCCCAACTCAGTATCTGATTGGGCTGATATGCAGAAGAAGTTTGTCGACCGCTTCCAAATGGTCGAACGCAAAGTCTCCCTAGCAGAGCTTTGTTCCCTTCGACAGAAGAAGGGTGAAACAACATTGGACTTCATCAAGCTATGGAGGGACGTCAGCATGCGCTGCGATAACCCTCCGACGCCTGAAGATGCAATCACCATCTGCCGCAGGGGTCTCTCGGCAGAAGTCAGTGAAAATCTTCTGGGCTCCAACATCAGAAGCTTTGATCAGTTGAATACAGTGGTGGCGGAGATTGAGATGTTCTTTGCTGACCACCCTACACAAGCTTCTGCTAAAGGCAAATCCTCCAAAGACCGTCTGACTAGCGGTAAGGAGGTGAATGCCGTCGACTTCTCCCCGACGAATGGAGATAAAGGGGAAGGAAAGTCTAAAGGCAATGGCAAGAAGCCCGATGCCAAGGCAAGTGCGTCTCGGTTGGCGGAGAACATGAAGACACCGTATTCCTTCAGGAAAGAGCATACTAAAATGCTCTTTGATCTATGCATGAAAGAGCAGCTCATCACCCTACCAGATCCGCGGAAGCCCTCAGAGGTGGACAAGACAGAGGATCCTACCTATTGTGTGTATCACCGAAGGTTGGGTCACACCATCGGCGACTGCTATATTTTCAAGAATATAGTGGAAGAGCTCGTTCAAAAGGGCTTGGTAAATATGCTGGGCCATGCAGTCGACCCACCTCAACCTCATGCCTGGAGCCGATCGAACCGGTCGGCTAATGTGGTTCATATGGTGGCGATGGTTTCAAGCTCTAACGCCTCCGAGGCCGGGCCTTCAAATCAACAGTCCCACACTGGCCCGGGGGCAGCTCCTTCCTCATTCCCTGAATGTCTAGCACTGCAAAGAACCATTCGAAAAATCCGAGGGGAAATCCGGCAATTGCAACTGGAACAAAGGCGCTTGCTGCAGTTCCTAGAGAGCATTGATCAGCAGTTGTCCACCTTCCCTTTTGGCCCATTTGCCAGGGGGTTAGCTCCAGCCCACATACGGGAGGCAGGTGTATCACCTACCGGCCGGGCTCCGCTCAGGGGCTGGCTTTCTGAAGAGTCCTCAGATTCATCCAAAAACGAGGAGGACTCGTTGGAAGGTGAGGCGGCTCCACTTCAAGTCGAGCTCCCAGAGAAATTATACTCATTCCCTTGCGAGAAGACTCCAAACATCTTCTTCTCATGCCAGCGGGCTGGACTCATAAGCCCATCACCCATGGAGCAAACACCAGGTGCTGCTTTTCATCAGGGCTATTGTCCCTACCATGAATTTGTTGGCCATATAATCCACAACTGTGAACCGTTCAAGGACCTCGCTGAGGATTTGATCAGGCGAGGGAAGGTCAACATGGGTGAATCCCTGGTCGATCCACCGCAGCCGCATGCACGGGAGAGCCTTCACTTCTCTGTCAACGTCATACATGCCTCAGCAGCCTTCCAGTTCCCCGAGTTACAGAAGGAGGGAGTCAGTTCCCAGGGAGCCAGTTCCCAATCGCCCAAGTCCACATTATGGTATCCAGGGTGGCGACCATCTCATCAGTGTTCTTTCCCTAAGGAAGACACTGAGAAGATTTTTGACAAACTTCTGGAGGATGGCTGGGTGCTGACACATGACCCGCCGTCTTATTATAATGAGACGGCCAAGAGGCACCCCCGCTATTGCAAGTATCATGCAAGGGTGTCTCACCCCACTCGGCAATGCCCAGAGGTTCAAGACTTCATTGAAGCCCTCATCCAGAGAGGGGTTGTCGATACTCAGGGGAACTCCATGACGAGGTTGCGTCTTGCAGAGGCCGTCAGGGAGACTCTCCAGCAGGCTCGGCGAGAAACTGAAGCTTTCTCCCGATTAGCCCGACCAAGTGAGCCTACGGAAAATGATGAATTTCCATTACTCACTAAAGGCAAGGCCACCTATAAAGGGCCTAAGGTCCAGAACCCAGGAAGCCAAGCCGCGGGAGAGAGTTCTAAGGTCCGTTCCAGGTCCAGTCAGCCTGGTATCGTTATAAGAGAGAACTCTCGGCCGGACAACAAAGGCAAAGCCATGGCGTCAGAGCCTTCAGCCAAAGCTCTTGCCAAGGCAGCAAGGCCATTAGTCGTGGAGAGGACTCAACCTCTTGAGCCCGCGAAGACCCCAGTTAAGGCCTCTGTCAGTCCAGCGAGGCCGCTAATTGTAGAAGGGCCTCAGCAGCTCAAGCAAGCCAATCCACCAACCCAAGCAAAGTCGGTGGGACTACAAAGTCCCCAGAGGCTCCACTATGGACTGGCAGAGTTCCAGGAGTTGCCTCCTGAAATAATTGCTCAGACAAACAATGCCACTTTCCAGCCTCAGCCGGAGGAGGCCATTTGGACTAAGGTTGCCCCCAGAAAAAGCCGCGGCAGTAAGGCCCCCAAGGAGCCAGCCCAGAGCAAGAAGCAAAATTCTGGGGGCAAGCGAGTCCCACCGCCAAAGCAAACTCCTCTCTCTTCTCAGGAGGCGGCCTGCCAAAAGAAGCAGGAGAAGAATCGCAGGAAGAATTTGAAGAGGAGGTTGAAGAAGCAAGCCGAGCAAGCAGCTGCTATGGAGGCTCCTAAGGAGTCAACTCCTCTACAAAGACTTCAAAAGCTCATAGATGAGCTGGAGGAGTACACTCCCCCTCATCCCACCAGGGTCGTCACTCTAGACGAATATATTCCCTGGGACAAGCTTGGGCGCAAAGCCCGTCTTCTGCAATGGCTCCGAGAAATGGTTCACCGTCTTGAAGAAGGTGAAGACTTCCCAATCCCGGAGGAGCTCTCCTTATTCTATAAAGATGAGGAGCTCACTGTCGAGATGCTCGAGGAAATGCTGCAAGAGCTCTCCTGCAACATGGTGGCGATTCCGCCGCCGGACAACATTTATTGTCCCGCGGCCGATAGCATTGGAGGCAAGGCTCTTATGGCGACATATCAGCGTCGCGTGGCAAGAAATGGCCGGGGACGTGGCCGAGGTCGTGGCCGAGGACGTGGACGGGAAGGTCCCCCGACTCTTGATCGGGTCATAATATTCAGAGGGGAGAAGCCAGGTCTTGTCCCAGAAACCCAAGTTCGGGGAATCCCTTTCATCCTCAGCCCCTCAGAGGGTTCAGGCCCCATCTCAACGGCTAAGTCGGGTGGCGTCCCTTTCACAATCACATCCTCTGATGAAGAAGAGGAGCCAGCCAAATCGCCAAAATGTGAGAAGACGTCAGAGCAGGCCGGCCCCTCCAACGGGGACGAGCCCGCAGGCCCAGCAGATCCTTCTAATGAAGACCAGCCTGAGGAACTTTTGCCACCTTCGGAGGAATCCTTGGCACCGCTATTCCAAGAAAATGCGGAGGGTCAGGATGGGGAGGAGCGCCCTTCTAAGCGGGAGAAACCTCGCCAGGCATCAAAGACCCTGGCGGAGATCATCCCGCCATTTGACAAGACCCGTGCTCGGGCGGACCGCAAAATCATTCATCATATGAAGCGGTTCCCAACAAATGTCACCATCTGGGAGGCCATCGCCTGGAGCAAGGATCTTCGGGAGGCTCTGGTCAAGATACTCCAAGACCCGGAGGCATATGAAGCCCATGTTGCAGAATTGCAGGCCCAGGCGTATGAAGCACTCACAGCCAACATCTCCTTCACGGACAAAGACATGTTGCTGTCCTCTCCGTGCCATAATCGTTCCTTATATATGCGGGGGACGATCAATGGACATGATGTGAATCGCATGCTGGTGGACGCCGGAGCAGCCGTCAACATCATGCCTCTGAAGACTTTCAAGTCCCTATACTTAGCACCTTATTTGCAAAAGGTGACTGATGTCAAGATCTCGGGATTCAATCAGGGTTCCGAGGAAGCGCTTGGTCGGGTTGTAGTCAAGCTAGCTTTGGGCGATTTTGTCACTCAGGCGACATTTTATATCATCAACTCCGACACATCTTACAAGATGCTGCTTGGAAGACCCTGGCTTCATGAGAACTGGGTTGTTCCTTCAACTCTGCATCAGTGCATTAAATATGCCAAGGAAGGGGAGCAACATACGGTCTTCGCAGACCAGGCCCCGTTCCACCCCAATGAGTGCCATCTGGCCAATGCTTCACTATATTTTGGGAAGCCCACTTTAACAATCCCCGAGTCTTTAAAGGACAAAGGGAAGCAAAAAGTGGACCATGAAGTCGAGGAAGGGCAGCTCTTCACTGTCAACCAAGACATGGTAAAGCTGCATAGGCTGAGCCTCAGTGTCGCCTCCAAGCCGACTCAACCAGAAAGGCGGAATGTTGACTTTGAAGCCAACCTCATCAGCCGGGTCATTGACGGGAGTATCTCCTTACCGCGTAAGTGCCTTCAACTCTCGTCCCAATGGGAAGAACATGATGTGGAACAGTTGAAGACCTTTACAGTCTCCTATCAACGGAGAAGGAGACGCAACAAAGGCAAGAGGGACAAGCCGATCATCTTTTACAAAGATGATTTAGTCCCACCGTGCCCCCTTAAAGATGATTTCGGCTGGGATACTCCCGCCGATATGGTGCCAGAGCCAGTCCCGGAGATGGACGACATGCCAAAATACATCAAGGAGATGTGTAAAAAGCAGCACATCCCGCAAACTTTGGACCCCGCGCGAGCGGCGTACTTCCACCAGCTATGGAATCCTCCGCAAGTCCGCGGGCAGCCTCCCTTCTCCCGCAAAGATACAAGGGGCCTTGGCTATGACCAGGAGACGGACTTCGAGGTCCACTTTGCAGTCAACACCATAGGACTGCTACCTCTCTATCACGGGCAAGCAGAAGCTGAGCCCAAGGTTGATGACTCTGTAAGGGAGTTCGGTGATGTGTCCTTGACACCCTCACCTTCATCAGGAGCCGACAATGGTCACCCTTCAGAGGAAAGAGCAGCCCAGCCTGTTAACCGTCGGCAAAATGAGGCCAGTCCTTCGACTTCAAGCCACGAGCAAGAGTGTTTCGAAGAATTTGATGTCTATGAAGCCAACACTGATGATGAGGGAGACCTCGTCGACCTCCAACCAGCTCCACCGGAGCTTGAAGACGGTGGTCAAGCAACTGTGGACGAGTTGATTGAAATCAATCTTGGAAGCAAAAATGACCATCGTCCCACCTTCATAAGTGCTCTCCTCAGTGGGGAAGAAAGGCAGGCGTATCGACAGCTTTTAGAAGAGTTCAGGGGTTGTTTCGCCTGGACTTACAAAGAAATGCCCGGGCTCGACCCTTCTGTGGCTGAACATGAGCTGGCAATACTTTCAACAGTCAAGCCAGTCAAGCAAGCTCAAAGGCGTATGCGCCACGAGCTGGAGCTGAAGTGATGGGGTCATCACCATCCGTCCTGACACTCTCAGCCATTCTCGTCACCCCGGAGGCGTACGTCATGGTCTAGTCATTTATTTTGAGTCCTATGTATGTTTCTTTATTTTATTTGAGTCATATCATTGTAATTTTCATTTTATTTGAGTCATGTCCCTAGGTCTTGTACTTATTTCCCTAGGTTTGAGTGTCATTAGGTTTATTAGTTAGCTATTGGGCCCAATTCATTAGGCTAGGCTCATGGGCGCCCCCACCCCTCTTGGTTATTAGTCAATGTGTCAAAAGTCAGGGTCTTATTGTAAATTGTGGGATCCCTATATATAGGACCCCACTCTCTCCATTTGGAGGTAATGAATGAATCAATGAATGAAAATTGCCATTTGAGAGTTCAAATTTCCTATTGGAGAGATTCCATTAGTTGGGTGAGAAACCCTTGGGAGTGATTCCCCCTATCCCCCCCTCTCTCTCTCTACCTCTCTCTCTCTAATAAGTCATTTTCTCTCTCCTCCACTTTCTCTCTCTAAAACCTGCGCCCCTTTCTCTCTCCTCCCCTCCCCTCCCAACCACCTTTCTCTCTCTTCCCCCCCCCTCCAATAACTCATCCCCAACTCCCCACCAACCCACCTTAACTCCACCCCAGCCCCAAGGGAGATTCCACCACTCCCCACTCCACCCTCCAACCACCAACCACCCACTCCCCTTCCCCAAGCACCCTCTCATCTCCCAAGGGAGAATTCCTACTCCCCAAGCCCCCTTTTACCTTCCCCACACACCTCTTCCCATCCCCCAAGACCAAAATTTAATCCCACCCTTAAACCCATTTTCAAATACCATTTCCCTCTCACCCACCTTCCCAAATTCGTAGCTCCTCCTCCCACCACCTGTTAGACCCCCTTCCAGACCCCATTCTTCCCTTCCCCCACCTTGGAACACCCCCTCCTAGACCCCCTCACAGCCCGGGCTTTCCCCACACTCATCCACCCCCATTTCCCCTCCCATATACCCCATTCCCCCCGTCATCTTCAACCTACAGTTCCCAGTTGCAGATCTGTAGAAGAGTAGCAGCTTGTAGAGGCGACCACGGTTTCTTCCGGACGTTTCTGAAGGATCAAGAGCCATTGTTGGAAGCGTCTCCCAGTCCTCTTCGCAAGGGCGGTGGTCCCATCCCGTTCTGAGTTCGTGATCGCCCAGGGGAGTCATTCTTCCCCGATTGCGCAAAGCCTCCCTGGCAGGAGACCAGATCCGGAGTGGAAGCCCGACTGCGACGGTCCTGCTTGGAATCTGATCGAGAGTTCTTCTTCAAAAAGCTTCTACTACGAGTCTTCTTTCTTCTCCAAAAAGCAGAGCTCAGTTTGGCGTCCGGAACCAGGAGTTATCAATTTTCTCCTCCGGGTGCGCGGTTCTGCTTCCCCACAGTCTGCACCGACCTCTCATCAGAGTTCAGAGCCCACTGGTCTTCTCCGACAACGTTTGGCTTCCCCGCCAGTTTTGCTTCGAAGAGGCCCGGTCAACGGTTCCAACGGCTCTGGCGGCACCTGATTCTGAGTTCGGGAGCGGTCGTGGCATCCTCTTCTTCCTGCTGTTGGAAACCTGAAGCTGTCAGAACCGAGGGTCTGCCACCCTGTTCAAGCCCCTACCCCGACCAGCAGCGGTGCCCAAAGAAATCAACAAAATTCAAGCATCATCCCGATCCAGCTATTAAGAATCTCCAAGTGGTCTCGTCATCGGCAAAATTCTGGAGTGGCCACAACATCATGATAACCATCAGTCAGTCCTGAAGCACAGATAGCGGACAGAACCGACGTCGGCTTCCTTGTTGATCGCTAGTTCGGTGTTACCCCTCCCCGCTTGGCCGGCTGAAGGCCCCTCCCTGTGTGGAGGTAGTTTTGGATGTAATATCAGTTGACCCCCACCCCTAGATCCCCCCCTTGCATGGGGTGTAGTGTTGTAACAATTTGAGCAGGTCAAGCTACCCCGGCGCGGCGTGTGGGGAACCCACGCTTCCCCGCTCGCCCACGTCTCCGAGCGGGACCGGTTTCTTCAAACCGGTCGAGTAAGTGATCACTCCTAGCTCCATTTAGTGCTTGTTCTTTCTAATATTAGTTCATAAACTCCGCTGGCCGTGAGAGTGAGAGCCCGATCCTTGAGCTCCTTGCTTCAAGAGATCACCGTGGGGTGAGGAGTGTAACCCGTGCCTTGGCACCTCGTCGGCTCCCTTGAATTGGGCTGCCATTACCCTTGGGAATTAACCTAGGCCTTGCTGGCCCTCTACCAGCAAGGGCCCAGCCCTCACAACCTCTCCTTGGCATTTCCAAGCTACCCCGGGTCTTGGGTGAGCATCGGGTGAGCGGTCACCATTATCGGTCCCTTTGAATTGCAAATTGTGCTTGTTCATTTTGGTCCAAGGGTGTGTCACATCAAATTGGTATCAGAGCAAGTTTTAGACTTGTCTCTACTAAGTCTAGTCCTAGGGCCATTGCATTATTCACTTGTGCATCACCCTTGTCCACCATCATGACTACCTCATACTTGGCATACTCACCACTCTTAGGCCCATTAGAAGCTTTTGTGTTTGATGGATCCCGCCCTAGCATATATCAAGAATGGGAGAATTCCATAGACCGACACTTTGGGAGGTTCACCTTATCGGGGCCTATCCAAGTCAACTATGCCAAGAGTTTGCTCTGGTGCCAAGCTAGGAAAGAATGGGAGTACATTGTAGGTTTGAGAGAAGCCAAAGGGGAAGCACCCATTGAATCTTGGGTTGAAATGAGGGATGATCTTAGAAAGATCTATGCACCCCAATCCGGACCTTCTCAACCAACCACTCTTCCGCCCCCAACCCCAACTCCAACCCAAGTACTTCCCCTATCAAGCCCAACCCAAGCCCGTCCATGTTCACCACCCCGGGAGTACCATGAGCCGGCTATCTCCACTCCTACACCAAAAGAACCATTCCTCCCCTTGGAGGAGGAGCCCATGATCCAAACACCCGATCCCTTGGAAGTAAAGACCAGCCGACCTACTCCGACCTACCCCCCACCCATTGAGATCCTAAATGCCTTAAACGGTCAACTCACTAGAGACCTTGGCCCAATTTTCTTGGAGGAGGATGACTCACCATTTGGGAACCTTGAAGACATAGAGTCCCTCCCTCTAAGTAGCCCTTTCCATGACCACTTTGACCCTTTTCTATGGGAGCCTATATCCCCATGTGACCCACCTACATCACCCACCACCCACCCATTCCTACCCATACCCACCATGTTGAGCTAAGCCCACCTCAACCATGACCCAGGCTATACGATGAGAACCTTGACCTTAGGCAACATACACCTAGGGATTGATGAATTGCCCCACCCCATGATGACCACCTTCTTAGATCCATTAGATCCTTTCCAATGGGAGTTCAAAGGTTGTCTCACACCTATACACATGGAAGTCACCCAAAGGAAAAACATGCATGTGTCTAGGCTTACCACATCACTTGGCATGAACACTATGTTGGGTCCATTCATTCATATCACCCACATGTCAAGTAGAAAGCATGAGTGGTCCATATTCGGATGTATTGGTCCACCCTCAAAGATTGGCCAGCATCCGACTTCAGGCCAATATGTCCTAGAGGACGGTGTACATTAGCTTTGGCCAGTATACCCTAAGGGTTGGTCGACATCAGCTTCAGGTCAAAGTGTCTCGCCGAGGTAGACTTACGTCACTTCTAGACTGGTGGGTCTCACTGAGACAAGCATGCATCGACTCTCAGCTTTCTGGAAAGCAATGGAGCAGTGAGGTGCAGTCCTACAACAATCTCCCCATGTCATGAAGACTCAGGACATATAAAAAATAGTACGAAGGGCACGGGCCATCCGCCTCCGCCTCCGGCCTCGACGGACGTCCCGTGGGGGGCATTTGTTGCACCCGTAATTTTCTCGAAATACTTCGAGAATTTCATTCCAAAACAACCGACGGAAAAGATACGGTGTAGCGTCGATGTCGTCGGACCGCGGAGTACCTCCGTGATTTAGGGTCTATCGGCCCGATCATATTATCACAAGTGACATCGCGGCAATGGAAGTTAAGAGGAAGACATGCATGCACGCCTGTCAAAGCGGCCGAGCAAGTGTATTACACGGCACGGATGGGCGCGAAGATTCCTCCCCACGCAGCGCCACCACGGCTTCTTCTCAACTCAGGTTGACAGAAACGGAGCAAAACGACGCGAAGAGGGGCCAAAACGCATGCCCGAGGGTCAAACGACCCCTCCCGGACGCGAGAGGGGGCCGCGGCCACCCCGCCGGGGTCGGCGGGGGTCGCGCGACCCCGCTGTGGACTGGCGGGGTCGCGCGACCCCGCTGGCATCCCAGAGGGGCCGCACGACCCCGCCAGGAACCTCCGGAGTCGCGCGACCCCCCCCTCTCTCTCTCCGGTGTTCAAAAAAAAAGGGAGGGATTTTAACCCCCTCGGAGGGGTCATTTGGCCTTTTTTGATGGCCAGAGAGGTCAAAATGGCTTTTTGCCACCCACCTTGACAGAATCGGGGCAAATTCGTTCATTTGACCCCTCTGGGCCCTCCCGCCTTCTATAAATAGACCCTAAGGGTCCAAGGGGGAGAAGAACAAGGAGGCTACGTAGGAAGCACTTTTCGCACTCGGAGCATCCAGCATTTGGAGTTTGTTCGTTTGTTTCGATCCGTGTGGGGTAAGTCTCCGGATCTTGTATTTATGCCCCTACGGGGTATATTTACATTTACGCCCCTCAGTGGGCCATGTTTGTAATTATGCCCCTCAGCGGGCCATGTTTTGTAAGTCTTTACGTCCCGGGACGACTAAGTCATATGGTTCTGTCCTTACGTTGGTGGAATTACAAAAACGTCTTCCTCGGGACCATAAAAGACCAAAGTCTTGTAATTTGCAGTTATACCCTGCAATCTTTTGTAATTGGGACCATGTCCCTGTCTCCCGCTCTAACGCGGACTTTTGTATAGTCGAAAACTCGTCGACAATCCTTGTACTCGTTCGGACTATAAAAGCACTCAACATGTTCTATGTATGTCCTCGGGTGGGAAAATTATAAGAAAACCCCTGACTTTTAAAAATTGTCTATATACCCCTCCTTCGACTAAATTGACAGATGTGTGCCTTCTATGAAGCCCCTTGTCATTCCTTCGGTCCGGAAGTGTTGTCAGCTCAGCCCAGCACTCGGGTATCATCTCAAACCTAGGTCTAGGGTCTGGTAAAATTACCGAACTACCCTTTTGACCCAAAAATGACCTCAGAGTCCTTAAAACCCTCCAGAAATGGCCTCAATGCCTTGGGAAGTCAGGAATCAAGTCATACTTCCATTCCAGCCCAGAAATTTCAGCAATACCCCTGGCCTGGGAAAATTACCAAAATACCCTTGGAGTCCAGGAAATCTTCCTCTACTTCAAACATATCTACGGCTTCCGCATACTTGCGTTGTTATTCTTAAATCTTAGCGTTTGGCTCAGACCTAGCCCTAACTCAATTATTTCTGTTGGTCGGTGGTGGGTGAGTGAACATTGTGAGCCCTCCAAGAGAGTTTGCCCTCAACATCAGAACCCCTGTAGAAGCCTTTTGGGATCTCTTTGACAGTTAAACAAAGGTGTTCGGACGTTAGGCCGATGTAAATTAACACTGACTCCGGTTAGTGGGGAAAGGTCCAGCACTCGAACCCAAATCGTCTGATACGATGCGCACACACGGAATCACCCTCTACTAAGATAGGGGGGGATGTTTCTTTTCAAAATGAACGAAAATCTACCTTTTATCTACGATAAAAGTCGACCTAGATTTTTTCCGTGTCTCACAGCGGGGTCTTGTAATTTTTGGACCTTTCGGGGCTCTTTTCTGCAATTTTTTGACCATCAAGGGTTTTTCTGCAATTTCCCCACAAGCAGGGGTGTTTCTACAATTTTCCACCCGCCGCGGATATTTCTACAATTTCTCCATAGTTGGGTTCTTCCCCTGATGTCCGAGGTTTTCTTCATGGACTTTGGTTATTTCTGAAATTTAGATGGTTTCTCCATCATTTTAACAACTTCGCTTAATCACAAAGATATATCCCCGATGATAGGGACATGTAATACAATATCCCTTATTGGGTTTTAGCAAGTCATAGAAGCTTGCAAGCCTTCACAAGAAACTTGAGCCTCCTTGCCCCTTCCTTGCTGCGTGCTCGATCGAGGAAGTCTTCTCCAATATTTGCCCTCTGCGGGATATTTCTTGTGATGAGGATATATTTGCAATTGTGATTTTTAGAAAATATCCCATGCAAGGGTATGTCTATAATTCTGATTTTCGTATCACACCTGCACGAGAGCACTGTATATTCACAATTCTCAGATTTTCTGATCACACTGAACACAAACATGGCTAATGTGTAATTCCACATATTCATGGAAATAACCAAATATTTCCTCCTTTATACACATGGGAGGGAGGCACATGCCCATTTTAAAGAAACAACATTCACAAATGCTCCCTCGACCTCCTTATGTATTCTCAATTTTCTTAGTCCTTGATCAATGATCGTGGGATCCTCCCCTAAGATCATCAATAAACTCAAGTTCTTCAAGAAATTCCATGCTCTCCAAGACTCCAAACTTCTTCAAGGCTCCTTTGTGCAGGCTTCCACTTGTGCTCCTTATGTTGTCTTTCTCCTTGGTATGCCAAATTTAAAGTTGTGCGAATCCCCCTTCCTCCTTGGCCAAGGCCTCCTATTTATAGGAGATGGAAGAGAGAATACAGAGAAGTGGAACCTCATGGTTTGCTCTTGACCTTTCACCTCCTCCTTCTTTTCTTTTTGTTTTAGGGAGAGAGAGCACAACAAGGGAAGCCGGAGGGGGCTCCGCCGGGTTTCCAGACCTGGGGGGCCTCCCTCCTGGTTGTTCTTCTTTTCTTTTTTTGTCTTCACCACTTAGCAGGAAGAGAAAGAGAAGACGGAGGGGGCTCCACCGGGTTTGTAGATCTGGGGGGCTTCCCTCCTGGCTGTTGCTGTTCTTTCTTTCTTTTCTTTTTTTGTAGTGGACAACAGGGAGAGAGGGGGAGAGACTTGGGGGTGGTCCCTCCTTGGGTTGCACAGCCGAGGGTGCCACCTCCGGGTTGTTTTCTTTCCCTTTTTTTGTTCTTTTGGCTTCACCGCACAACAGACAACAGAGAGAGAGAGAGGAAGAGCCTAGAGGTGGCCGCCCTCCCTGTACTGCACAGTCGGGGTTGGTCCCCCCGGGTCTGCAAAACCAGGAGGTGCCACCTCTTGGTTTGCAGAACCAAGAGGGGCCACCTCCGGGTCTGCAAGACCCGGGGGTGCCTCCTCTGGGTCTACAGAACTCGGACGTACCACCTCCGGGTTTCCTTCGCACTGCCCAAGAGAGGAAGTGAGAAGGGGAGGCGGAGCCTCCTAGTCTACCAGTCCAAAAGGGTTTAAAAACCCACAGATTTGACCCTTTTGCTATAATGCATTTTTTAATGATTTTTTATGGGATTCAACAGCCACCAAACAACACGGTCACCTCTGAGGGGCCAACTCCTACCCCAGGACCTGATGAAGGGCAACACATCAGACTGTTGACCTAGTACACACCGGGCTCTCGTAGTTACACCCACTCACACTGCCTGTGAGTATGAACAACCTACAAACAAGTGGCCTACCGACTCCTCCTTTATGCTACACAAGCAACAGGTCGGCTGGATACCTGGTAGTAACCGTAGGAGCCTTTCTCTGGTGGGAAGTCTCTTTTGAAAAATCCGCTAGATCAGAAGCTTCACCTTCAACGGACTCCCTGTTCTCCAAATGTAGGGAGCAAAGCCGTGTTGCACCCCGCTGTCAGAGATGATGGAGTAGGCTGACCTAACAAAGAAGGTCTTCTCCCTTTGCCACCTCCAAGTTCACGCATCCTCCTTGAGGGGCCGCGGGGCGAAATTGAGGAGGAAGAGGGGGAGGTCCTTGAACTGCTCCAGCTCGATACTCGTAAGGCCCCTCTTGAAAGTCGGCGCCTAGGTCCCCCCAGAAAGGTGGGGGTCAAATGTTTGGTCAGCTGGCCCTAGAGGGTCAGTCGAGATCGTGAACAGACAAGGAAAAGAGGCCTCCAACGTGAAGTCGCCACACCATTTGTCCTTCCAGAAAAGGCAAAGATTGCCTTTCCCTAGACGAACTCGAACCTTGGAGAAAATGACCCTTGGCAGGCCCTCGGGGGAACCTGCCCGGGGTCATTCGAGCCCGGTCCGGCCCCCCGGGGTCAAGCGACCCCGGGCGGGTCCGCCGGGGCGCGCGTGACCACGAGCGGGTCTGCCCGATTGCGCGCAAAACCCCCCAGGGTCGGGCGACCCCGGACGGGTCCGCTCGACCCCGGCCGGGTCTCTCGCGCTGGCCTTTTGGTATAAACCCCTGTTTTTGGGGTTTTCTAGCCCTTTTTCTTGCAGCACGTCACGTGGAGAGAGGAGAGGATGCGTCTCCCTGTTCGTTCGTCGTCTTCCTCGCGCTGTGGGCCACGGAGAGGGGATTTGCGCTTATCCGAGCTGCGTGATACACGTGCGTGGGACTTCTTCGGCGGTGTGTACACCATCCTTTGCATCTCCCTCCTTTCGGTTATGAAGCTTTTTTGTTTATGTTGAGTACGCGAGGGATAAAACCCTCTCCTTTCTAGGGTTTTGCCCAGAGCCACGCGATCCTGACAATCGTGATGGTTTAACCTGGTGCCCGACCACCTTGCTTGCTGCGAGGAGTCTATAATTACAGAAATATACGGGCTACAAAGCCCCGATGTGTGGAATACGCCGAATAGTGAACCCCGACCGGGTCGAGGGTAATATCTCGATTTATCCGAGACAAATAGTGGGTGCAACAGCTGTCTTCAAAAGTTGACCCGGGTTAGCTTATCTTTGGGTTGGAGCAATTATTGGTTTGGTAACTTATCCTAAGCAGGGTCGGGGAGGATATTCCTGTGAGAGAGTGGAATGAGTTAAACCTTGGGTTAAGGGCCTTAACTTTAACCGACCCCGGTTACGGTAACCTTGCTACCAAACTAGAATAACGGCGGATAGGCAGAATAACTCACCTTAACCGACCTTTATTCCGTTATCAAAGTGACCTTTAAACAAGGACTTGTCTCTTGTCATGTGTCTCGAGCATTCACTGTCCAAATATCACATTGAGTTCCTAGTGCTCGGACATTCTTACAAAGAAATCAAAAGAGGGATCTAGGGACCCAAATGATTTTAATCCGTTTGGGTTTCTTCATAAAGTCTGCATGCAAAAGCAATGGAATAAATTTATCTAGATGTAAAGCTAGGGTCTGATCTTAAGGCTTTGTCATTCATCCTTATATACATACCTGCCATTGGACCGATCTTACTGTACGCTCTAGTCCGCACTGCCTCCTTCTGCATTGATCTAAATGATGCAGGGGATGGGCTACTGTGTTTGCATGTATATGATGCATGACCAAACTTACCACAATGGATGCATGCATTAGGTTCAGATGTTGATTTAACATATTTTACTGGTTTATGCATGCTTCTAACTTTATGAACTACTGCTGGATGGTGTCCTAATCCTCTCTTGTCAACAGACTTTCTTGATATCCTAATCCTCTTGTCAACAGACTTCCTTGAGATGGATAAACGTAAGTCCAATTTATTCTGAGAAGTAGTGAGCTTTCCAAAGCCCTTTGCAAGAAGATCATTGTTAGACGTTAAGTCTAGGACTTGTTTCTCCAATAATTCCTTAGAGATTAACTTGTTATGGTCCTTCGATAAAGCCTTTAGGGTCTTGCTTTTGGACTTATACTTTTCAAACAACTTGAAGAAGTCTGTCAACGACTCATTGTTTCACACGCGGAAAAATTTTGGGATTTTAAAACATCCATTTTTGTTGGATGAATATGCGTGTATTTTGGCATATTGTTAATTCCGCGCGCTTGACTTATCATATGATTTAGGCTTCGTGTACTGGACTTTTCCCCACCGATTGGAGTCGGTGTTAATTTACATCAGAGTAAGTATGAACACCTTTGATTAACTGTCAAAGATTCCCTTTACCTCTACAATATCTGTTGTGATATGGAGGGTTTACCCTAGGGGAGACTTTCATACCCTAAGGTGGGGACATGTCTGTAATCTACTTTTAAGTGGGGGTTTATCTGCAATTTTTCTTTGAGCAAGGGTTATTTGCAATTTTTCATCGAGAAGGGGTTTATTTGTATTTTTTCTCTTGAGTAGAGGTTTATTTGCAATTTTCATCATAATCAAGACATCTTTGTGTAGTCTTTGATTTTTCTGAGTTTTTCTGTATTTTTCTTTGGTCTTTTGCAATTTTGTAAAGATTCGAGGTAAAATTATAATTTTTGATTCTTTTGAACAAAACGAGGATATTTATCTAGTTTTGAAGAACATTTCTGCAAACTCGAATCTTTTTCTTGAATGTCAGAATTTTTAGGATTTTTTTCGTATTACATGGACTTTCGTGCAATTTTACAATGCTTCAGGGTAAAACTACAATTTTTGCTAATGCTAGGATTTTTTTCTTCAATTCTGGAAGACATTCCTTCAAGATGGCACATTTCCCTTGGAATTGAAAATTTTCAGGATTTTCCCCTGAATTACATGAGTATTTGCGCAATTTTCCAAGACTTTGAGGTAAAACTACTATTTTTGGCTTTTGTAGGAGTTTCTCCGTAATTTTACGTCAAGACGTCGGACTTTGACATATTTCTATCCTTCATATGATTTTCTTAGACTTCATGGCAAATTCCAAACAATACAGGAGGTTTCCCCCATGCTCGGGGGCATTTTGGTCAACATACCCTGATATGAGGGTCTTTTTATAATTTTTCTCTTTCAGCAGGTCTTCAGACTTGAGAGGGGAGGCCGCTCCCAGTAGGCTTGCGTAGGCTTCAAGCTTGGAGCTTCTTCCTTCTTCTTGTTATGTGCGTGTGTCTTCTTCTCCTTGTTCTTCTTCTACGAGTCTGATCCTTTCTCTTCTTCTTTGAGTTTCTCCCTTGTTCTTGTTGTTTCTTTCCTTCTTCAAGTCTTTTTTTTTGGTGCTCTCTTCCTTTTATAGGCACTGGAGATTGGTGGAGGTGTGGTGCCTCCGGTGGAAGTTCTTTGGCATTGCTCCTCCAGCATAAGTTGAAGAGGTAAGGCTCCTTCTTCCTCCCCCTCCTTTTTTTTTTCTCTTTCTTCTTTGTTGCATACGCATGAGGAGGAGGGACCGGAGGGGGCCCTCCTCCGGTCAAATGCCACTGGAGGGGCCTCCCTTCGGTCTATAGTAACAGGAGGGAAGTCCCTTCGATCTGCAGTAACCGGACGGAGGGTCCCTCCGGTTTGCATGATCGGAGGGTGCCCTCCTCTAGTCTATACAACCCCCGGGGGGGGGGGGGGACTCTGGTACTGTGCGACCAAATGGAGGTCCCTTCGATGCTGTACGACTGGAGGGGCTTCCCCCCGTGCTGTGTGACTAGAGGGAGGTCCCTTTGGCCCCCTTGCGTGTTCGAGAGAGAGAGGAGTGGGCGGCTTTAAAGTTTCCCTTGGGCTATAAAAAGCCCGCCCATCCTTTTCAAACAATTTTTTATTGGTGGGGACTTGGGCTGCAGCATGTGGAGCCTCCTTATTTGTTTGCTTTTGACTGCTCCCTGCTGTCCGGACTTTTTGTCACGTGGGGAACACTCCTCTGACTGTCGGGACTGGCCTAAAAGATCGGGTTGAACTTTTTGTTGTCGATTTTCTGCATAGATGCATGGCTTCATGTCGTCCACCATCTGTTTAATCAAATTCCGTGCATGAAATCACATAATTTTTTTGTAAATAGTCCCATTGGGCAGAACCTTGAGGGCGCTTATGTAATGGCGACGATTTTGTATCGTTTTCTGGCCATCGCATAGTGCATTTGATTTCTTTTTTTTTCTCTGAAAATTCTTGAAAATATTTGAAATGTGTTGTGAATTTTATGGTGTTCAACACTCATCATAGGATAACTCCTGTTCCTCACACTACTAAAATCATTGAAAACATCAGAGGAGTTTTCAAAGGTTATCTCAAGGTCTTCATGATCAGCCATGAGACCTGCATCCTGTTCTTCCTTCTCAGCGTCTGAGTTGTCAGATTTCTCTGACCTATCTTCATCGCTCCATGCTGCTGCCGTGGCTTTGGTTTAGGCTTTCTGCGCGTGATGCCATAGGTCTTGGTAGGCTTCTTGTCTACGCTTTTACCCTTATAGTCCTCTGTGACTTTTACTATGCATTCTCCTTTGACGTGCCTAGATTTGTCGCAGTTGTAACATCTTATCTTTCTGGGGCCGCCTCTTCTGGATGAGGATCCCCTCTTCTTGTTCATCAGAATCCTCTGAAGTTGTATGGTAGCGTGGCTGTCTCGTCACTATCTTCATCGAACATGGACTCTGACACTTCGTCGCTACTATCGGCCTTTGCTTTCAGACCAAGAGTCTTCTTCTTGGAGTCTTCTCTTTCCTTCTGGATGTGTAGCTTTAGCTCATGAGTGGCCAGGTTCCCAACCAACTGAGCTAGAGAATGCTTGGTCAGATCCTGGGATTCTTCGATTATAGTGACCTTAGGGGTATTAAGGACGTCAAGATCTTCTTTACCAGCTCACTGTCATCGAACCTTTTTCCAAGGGCCTTGAGACTGTTCACAAGGATTATATACCGTATGATGCGGGACGGGACGCAACTCGAGACAACAAGGGACTCTAGCTCGCGGACATCCCTAAGCGAGAGAAACGCGTGGATCTGCGCGGTTGAGGAACCGGCAATGAGTCACGGGTATCAGCTTTTCGCGTACTCGGATTGAGTCACGGGACGGGTTCCACTCACTCACTCTCGCAGCGATGATAAAAACTTGACGAGCTAGTTATCCTAACAATCGCTCATGCATCGGCATTCAAAAATATACGAGATAAGCAAATGCGTCAACGGAGCGAAAACGTACCTCCACGCTCTGGGCGTGGGGAAGACGATCCCGGCCGAAACTCGTACTCCCGGTACAAATAATCCACAATAATTACAGAAATGATTTCACTGTCCACTCCACGCAGGGAGGTAAAGGGCTACAGTGGGACCCGGGAGTAGCGAACTTGGGTTGACGGGCAGCAATTTGGAAGGCTCTCGGGCCGGAGATGGGCTACTGGTTCGGCTCGGTTCTGCGGGGCCCGCGGACAGCAGGCGGGTCCGGCTGTTGGGACGACAGTGCTCGAGCGTCTCCTTGCTGCGGCGGCTGGCTTGGACGCTGCAGGGGGGTTGCCGATCGATCTCCGGGAGCGGCGGTTGCCGAAGCTATCCCGACGCATTTTTGCGGGAATTATCCGGTGGCTGCTTTGCTGGCATGTTCTCGGAGCAGAAATGCGCGGCTCCACGAAAATAATTTTTGCGCTCAGATCCGGTGTCGGATCGAGGCGAAATTGGTACCGTTGGAAACTAGACTCGAAGGGCTACAACATATATTATTTTCAGGTCCATCCAGTAGACGGATTAGAAGTGAAAAACTCTGTGGGTTGTAGTTATTTCTGGCTTTAAATTACAGACTGTCAGGACAGAACATGACCTGTTTGAAAATGAATTTTGACCGACACAAAAACGATGGATCTAGACTCTGGGAAAATTATGGGTGGAAAGGGGGGATGTGAGGAACACGCATGATTTTTTTGGGAATTTTTGGAGGTGGCTAAGGGGGCAGGAAAAATATCAAAACAGGACACTGTCTCGCAGATCTGCAAGCTGGCAGATTGCTGGGGGGAAAAACTTAATTACGGGAAAAATAGCAAATGAAGGCGGAATGACACGAAATTTGAACTGGGGATGGGGGATGACAGGGAGAACAAAACCTCAAAATTTGGGGTCGAACAGATCTCCTGATTGGGAGATAGAATTTCGGCCTCAGCTTGCTGACCAGAGTTGGATAGAACTCCGACGAGGCGGCGGTTACGGTGCGATGGCGGCGGCGGCGGCGGCGGCGGTGCTGAGCTTCTCACTCAGAGAGGGGGGAATTGAGAGGCTTCACACCTCTGAAATTCGGAGCTTTCACAGCTCCAAGGGGGAGAGAGGAGAGAGAGAGGGGGCGGCCTTTGCCTTGGAGCAACAAATGGAATTTACTCTTCATTAATTGCTAAGGAATTCACAAAATACATGGGTTATATAGAAATGAAAAAAAGACATAAACTATCCCTAGATCTAGGGTTATGGAGGGGCAAATAAGGGATAGCATTTTCTTCCCCCATGTGGTCAAAAGAAAGAAAAATAAAAAATTTACAAGAGAGGACAAAAGAGTGGGCGCCCCTTGGACCAAGGTAGTAAACTTGGAATTTTCTTCTTGGTCCAACTTTGACAAGTCATGGTCTAAGCCCACCTTGGACTTTGAACCAGGCCCACATGGCCCATGATCCTAGGTGGATCAATGGGAAAGATGGTGGGGGACCCTGCTTGACCTACTGGCATTTTACATAGAAACCCAAATGCCTTTTTGCAAAGAAACCCAAAGATTCCTAAAGACTAACAAATTGGCTTATAATTGCCATACAATTGCAACCCAATTAACCCAAAGATATAAATGCAAACAAAAGGACACAAATGTAAAAATAAAATGTTAGTGCTCGGTGTTGATTCCCATCACCGTGTCTCCATCTTCTTGATTGTGTCGCCCTTCTCCATTTTAAACATCTCGTACTTGGTAACCAAGAGATTAATCTTGGTTTCTTTGACCTGACATGTTTCATGTGCTACTTCTAGCTTTTCTCAGATCTCTTTGGCACTAGAGCACGTCTGCACCTTGTCAAACTCTTCTGCGCAAGTGCACAGAACATGAGGTTGAGTGGTCGAGCATTTAGTGAAGCCATCTCCTTGTCAGCTTTGCCCCACTGATCTCTGCGAGTGGTTATCACTCTATCACCTTCCTCAATGACCATCCAAAGATCGTAGTCTACCCTCTTTATGTAGTTCATCATTCTGATCTTCCAGTAGGGGTAGTTGTATCTGCTGAAGAGAGGTGGCCTGCTGGTGGAGTGACCTTCTTGCAGAGCGAGGTTGCTTCTGTTCTCCATTCGGCTACTGTTAGGATCTTGCTCTTTGGTGGTTAAACCTATAATAAGGGAGACATGCACTATCTGATATCACTTGTTAGTAGCCGGGCACACTCTAGAGGGGGGTGAATAGGTGTACCGATGAAAAATAATAGCGAATAAAATGATTTTAATAATGTAGCGGAAAACAAGTACGAGAACACAAGCAATCCACAAGAAACACTAGATTTTTATACTGGTTCGGTCAGCCTTCCTTGGCTTCCCTACGTCTAGTCCCCCTGTAACTTGTCCGGGATATTCACTAACTTTTCACTATAAGTTACACTTGCTGTTTTCCAGGGCCACCTCCTCAGCTGATCTTCACAGGACTCAGTGGATCTTATCCCAGTGATTTTCTAGGAACCACAACCCAACTGATTTTGATCAGGCCTCAGCCAACCGACCAGTCACCCCAAGTGACTTAGTTTTTTAGGTGGTTGCACACCTGTTAATTTTCTAGGAGCTAGTCACCCAGCTAATTTGCACGATATCAGCAGACCAACCTAACACGCTCAGTGCTGGTTACCCAGAACAACAAATGTTCTCTCACTGTCGAATAGACAGATTAACCAAGTACAAAAGAGTTAAATACATAGACAGATAGAGGAGGAAAATAGTAGAATGTCGTTACAAAACGATAATCTTCTTTTTAATGCTTCCTAGGAGGAAGGACTTTGAGGATTGAACTTTCAACACGATGAAATCCTCCCTAAATGTGAGTGCGCAGGAAGCAGAACTTTGGGATCGCTTTGAATGCAGGAAGGTGCTTGAAGATTTGCTCGTATTCTTGTTTTGTTCGTTGGTCTTCAAGTCCAGGCTAGTTATAACTCCGGACTTCATAAAATCCGTTAGATACATTAGCCTTTCAACAGTCGGATCCTAGTCACAGCGTTCGACAGATCAGAGTGGCTGCTACACTTTTATCTATGAGGTAGTAGGTGAACTAGATCTTCTATTGCTGCCAGAGATACGTCAGTCTGTACAGTTTCTTCTCTTGTGCAATCTGCTACTGGCTACCGCCTTCTGTAAATCTGAAACAATGCTAAAAGTATTTTCCCTATGTAGTGACGTGAGAGAAGGTAGGTAAATTCAAATTCCAGACATTAGTGTGAAAAGTATGCAATAAGTAATGTCAGTTTTGCACATAAGTTTTATCTTATGATATTGTGTGATGTATTATACATGTCTTGGAAATGTAATAGTATTTGTGCAGATACTTGCGCATTTCATGCGGTCACAAAAGTTGCTTTGACTGTTCAATGCCATACGTTAGAGTCCATGACATAAAAAAGAATGCGTTAAATAATGTAGAGAGTTTACGTGTACGGCACTGTAGCGTTTAAGTGTTGTGTAGGCGTCTTACTGTATATCTTGTCATTTAGTGTGGTCAACAAGTCAAAAGTGTTACACATGTACCGCTCAATAAATTTAAGGTAATGAATTTTGTCTTGTTTAATGAAAGTAAAAAACATTCTGATCACTTTTTACATTAGACGAAGCATCGTCTATCCGTGATTTTTGTCGTTATTCACTTAGACGATGTATTGCCTAGTGCTTCGCCTATTTGTAATCTTATTAGATGAAGTTACGTCTATCGCAATTTTTGTTGTTTTCCTCTTAGACGGAATATCATCTAACTCATCATTTATCGTGAGTTAGACGAAGGATCGTCTAACATATTTTCAATTAGGCGATGTATCGTCTAATGCTGAACTTTTGTCTTTTTCTTCTTAGACGAAGTATCGTCTAACTCATCATTTAGCGTGAGTTAGGCTATCGTCTAATGCTTCTTCTAGTAAATGATGTACCATTTATCGTTAGTTTTGTCGTTTTTCTGTTAGATGGAATATCGTCTATCCGTTCTTACATCGTCTATCCTATCTGACTTAGACGATGTATCGTCTAATGTTCCGTCTAATCACAAACTTTTAGATGAAGTTTCGTCTAATGCTTCTTAGCCCACTTAGACGGTGTATTGTCTGATGTTACTTTTTGTATTTTTCTAGTTGGACGAAGTATCATTTATCTGCTTTTCTCATCGTCTATCATATCTGACTTAGACGTTGGATCGTCTAATCATTCGTCTATCTAGAGACTTGGACGATGGATCGTTTATCCTTCCGTCTATCCTTTTTGTGTTAGACGATGTGTTGCTTAACCTTTTGTCTATCTTGAAGATTTAGATAGAAGATCGTTTATCTCTGTCCCTTATCGTTTTGTTCAGTAGACAGAATATCGTCTATGTTAGTTGTGATTAGATGATGTACCGTCTAATCCTGTTTCTTTTATTTACTTAGATGATATTCACTTTATCTAAGTCTATTTTAGATATTTAATTGATTCTGGTTTAAGTTCATGGAGACCTGAGTTAGGTTAAACATATAATTTTTCTTAGTAAGACTCTGATAATTAAATATTGATTTTGTCATAATCCAAAATAATGAATTTGTGGAAAAAGTCATTTTTCTAACATAGCTCTCCTATGTAAATCGCTGTGGAAACTTGGAGCCGATGAGAATAGCCTATGGCTACAAGTTGTCAAGCAGAGGTACTATAACAGAGTCAAGGATTGGGATTTGACACGAGCATCAACACTGTATTTCACCCATTTGGAGAGGTATCCTTCAGTGCAAGGGACATCATCAACTCATGTGTGAGGGTCCGACTGGGCAATGGACAAAGTGTCAGTTCTAGAAGGATAGATGGTGCGTGGACTTCATCCTAGAGGCAACATTCCCGAGGCTCTTTGTGATATTCATTACACCTGTGGCATCGGTGACCCACACTTTTGACACAACTTTTGGGGAGACATGGGCACCGATATTTATGAGGAATCATAGAATTAATGAGATGTACCAGCTGGAGGACCTCCAGTTTCTTCTAGATTACATTTTGGTGCTAAGCAAGGGAAACATGTGGTGGTGGAGGTGGGAGAAGGAGGGAGGCTTCTCAGTGAGGCCAACTTACTCTTTTATATTAGTTGTTGGAGTGCGCCACTACCTGGTCATGCAGATTTGGCCCCCCAAGAGCCCCCTTAAAGTCACGTTGCTCCTATGGAGGATATCATATGGCTGGTTGCCCACATGTGATAGGATTGCTTCTTTTCGTTAGGGAATACCCACTTTTTGTTGACTATTCAAGAATGAGGAGGAAAACTTGAATCACCTCTTCACAGGATATGCTTTTACATGGGAGGTATGGACGAAGATTGTCAGTAGGATCCACTGCACTATATGACCCCAAGAAAGTGTGCAACAATTGCTCAGCAACTGACACGTCAGGTGGAATTTTAAGGGAGATAATCGGATTTGGTGGCTCATTCTTCATGCCACACTATGGGCTCTATGGGGAGAAAGGAATAACAGAATTTTTAGGAGTGAAGCAAGAAGTGAGGATATATTTGTATCTTTTATTTCTAATAGAGTGAGGGAATGGGCAAAAAATCTATGTAAAGTGGAGTCTCACAACTCCTCTCTTTTCCTTTAGTTGGGGGGTTAGTGAGGACCACACCACCTTGATGTGGAATTTTTGTACAGGGATCTTTTGAGAGCACATTGACTATACGTGTAAATCTCCTTCTTTTAATATTTAATACAACTGTTGTACTACCCACATTCACAAAAAATTATGTCTTTGTTTTGATCTTTTTGGGCCTTTGATTCTACTGTTGACATTCTATTATCTGGATCCTAGCACTTATACTATAGAACGGAGAATACAAGTATAGCAATGATTGCAGAGGCAAGCATTGGCAGATGCAACAATCATAAACATGTTGGACAAAGTGTGTCGTTGGCTTTATTCTTTGACACCCTCCTATATGCAAAGGAAGAACCATATGCCGGCTTTATATTGATTCAATGTTTGAGGATGGAGAAGGGCTGTGAGGCCATCATCCTCATTATGGTAACTGTGCCAGAGTACAATATGTGCTTATATCAATTGTTCTTGAAGGTGAAGAAAATGTATTTCCATTATTTGTTTTTTACTTTACAAATTATTTTATAAGAAACCATTGGAGGGAGAGAATCCCAATTTTGAAATACCCAATTAGATTGGCAATTACGGTTTCATAATTGGACCATCTTCATCAACCTTTGCCAATTATAACCACATTGATGCAACGAAGGCAAACTCTTGATTAACTGCCAGTGATGATGCCTTAAAGAAAATAATGTAAACACACACATCATCATCATCATCATCATCAGAGCCTTATCCCAATTATTTGAGATCGGCTACATGAATCCTGTTTCGCCAAAGATTTCTATCAAGTGCTATATTCATATTTAAACCCAAGAAACTAATGTCCTTCCTAATAACATCGCACCATCTCATTTTAGGCCTTCTTCGAGCTCTTTTACTAGCATCCACTAAGATTCGGTCACATCTTTTAACCGGCGCTGAGTTAGGGCGACGAAACAGATGTCCAAACCATCTGAGTCTATTTTATCTTATTTTACTATCAATTGGGGCTATTCCTAAGTCCTTACGGATGCGCTCATTTCTAATTTTGTCTTTCTTAGTCTTGCCACACATCCATCTCAACATCCTCATCTCTGCTACACACATTTTGTGAATGTGTTCCTTTCGTACTGTCCAACACTCGGTATCATATAACAAAGCAAGTCTCACAACCGTTCTATAAAACCTCCTTTTGAGTTTCACAGGCATACGACGATCACAAAGGACTCCTGATGCACTTCTCCATCTTAACCAGTCTGCTTTAATCCTATGTGTAACGTCGTCATAAATCTCCCCATTCTCTTATATGATATACCCTAAGTATCGAAAGCTACTACTCTTCGGAATGTTATGTCCATCAATTAGAACCATGTCTTCCTGTACCACTCTCCCATTACTAAAATTACAGTGCATAAACTCTGACTTGCTCTTACTAATTTTAAAACCTTTAGTCTCCAAGGCAAGTCTCCAACGCTCTAACTTAGCATTTAAAGCATCAATACTCTCATCAATTAAAACAATATCTTCTGCAAATAACATACACCAAGGGATATCCTCATGCAATTGTTTTGTTACTTCATCCATAACTAAGGCAAAGAGATACGGACTTAGTGCACAACCTTGATGCAAACCTATAGAAATTGACAATTCACCAGTCTCCCTAGCAATAGTTCGAACACTAGTAATAGCATCGTCGTACATATCCTTAATCAAATCAACATATCCTTGAGAGATTCCTTTCTTTCTTAATGTCCACCAAATCAATTCTCTCGGTACTCGATCATACGCCTTCTCTAAATCAAGAAAAATCATATACAAATCTTTTCTCATCTCTCTATACTTCTCCATTAGCTGCCGTAGTAAGAAAATAGTTTATGTAGTAGATCTATTCGGTCTAAAACCAAACTGATTTTTCAATACAGTAGTCATACATCGGAGACGTTTTTTAATTACTCTTTCCCAAAGTTTCATAGTATGACTCATAAGCTTAATTCCACGATAATTATTGCAACTTTGAATATCTCCTTTGTTTTTATAGAAGGAACTACAACACTTTTTCTCCAAACTTCTGGCATTCTCCGTTCCTTTAAAATTTTAATAAAAAGTTTAGTTAGCCACTGAATACCAATGTCTCCTAGGCCTTTCCATACTGTAATAGGTATGCCATCTGGTCCTAAGGCCTTGCCCACTTTCATTTTCCTTAAAGCATCTTCCACTTCTGACATCTTAATACGCTTGAAATATTGATATTTATCAAATATTGTGGACTCTTGGGTACCTTCTAAAGAGAAATCCTTGACGCAATCTCCATTAAGTAACTTCTGAAAATAACTATGCCACCTCTCCTTAATCTCAAGATCCTTAGTTAAAACCCTTTGATCTTCACCTTTAATGCAACGAACATGATCTAAATCTCTAGTTTTCCTTTCTCTTAATTTAGCAAGTTTAAATATGTCCTTTTCCCTCTCTCGGGTTCCTAATTTATTATATAAATCTTCAAATACCTTTGATTTAACTTCGCTAACTATTTTCTTAGCCCTCTTTTTAGCGATTTTATAAGCTTCTTGGGTTTGATTATTTTTGCTAGTTTGCTTAACTTTAAAGCACTTCTTTTTTACTCTAATGGTATTTTGGATTTCCTCACTCCACCACCAATTCTCTTTTTCTAATTTTTTTTTACCTTTAGATTCACCTAAGGGTTATTTTGCTGCCCTCGTTATACAATTTGTAACACTATTCCACATTACATTAGTTTCTTGCTCTAAATTCTAAATATTTTTCTTTAAATGATGATTTTTAAATGTTTCTATACTTTTATCTTTAAAATTCCACAATTTAATCTTAGAACAATTATTTATAATGATCTTTCTTTTGAATTTAGGGACAGTGACATCCATTACTAACAACCTATGTTGAGGGGCTAGACTCTCACCAGGAATAACTTTACAATCTTTACATAAAACTCTATCGACCTTCCTAATAAGAAAATAGTCAATTTGACTTATATGTGTTCCACTCTTGTATGTTGTTAAGTCTTCGTCCCTCTTCTTAAAGAAGGTATTAGTAATTGCTAGATTATAGGTCATAGCAAAATCAAGAATAGTATAACCTATATCATTTCTATTGCCAAAATCAAGCCCTCCATGAATCCTCTCGTGACCTCTATTATCTTTACCCACATGACCATTAAGATCCCCTCCAATAAAGATTCTCTCTTCACTAGGGATATTTTAGATCAAACTATCAATAGCCTCCCAAAATTATTTTTTAATGCTCTCTTCTAATCCTACTTGAGGTGCATATGCACTAGTTATATTCAAAATATCCTCACCTAAGATAAGTTTAATTAACATCAGTCTATCCCCCAATCTATTAACTTCTACAACTCTATCTTTTAAGTTTTTATCTATTATTATAGCAACCCCATTTCTAGAGTTATTATGGGTGTATACAAAATTTTATATCCATCAATGTCACAATGGCCCAAGATGAGTTTTGAGGGGTTGAGAGATGATTGGAGGTGTTTAGGTTGAGGCTAAAAGCACATTTTTGTAATTTTGCAAGGTTATAGTGTTTGGGTGTTATGGTCATTTTAGGGTTAGGGTTGTGTTTTAATGGATTGGTGAAGTTTTGAAAGCCTAGTATGTGTTTTAGTGAGGGTCGCTTTAAGTGTCAGAGTTTAGGAATTTCAAGGTGCTTTGGGTGTTGTATGGATTTTAGATTCAGAAAATTTACACTTACAAAGCTTTATGGTGATTTTTAATATCAATACATAGTTTTTCCAGATTTTTCTGCCTTTTTTTGTTTTTTTAGGGTGGCTAAGGGCATTTTGCTCATATGACATTAGCTCAAATGGTTGAAAGTAACTTAGTGTTTGATCGAGTCAATTATGCCATGGGGCAGGCCTAGGGTTCTGTATGCTTTCAGTGCCGGTAGAGGGGGCATCTGCATAGGGTCTACAGGGCACCCGTGGATAGGTTTCGGCTGGAGGTGGGAGGAGGATGGAAGATGGTTTCTTTTGCGGACTCAGTGAGGCTCGGTCCGGCGGTGGAGCTCAAGCCAGTCTGGAAAGAAGCTCTGGACATAGGAAGGATCGCACCAGAAAACATCGTTGGCCGTATGGAATGATTCACAAGATGCGTTTTCTTGTCCCCTCTCCAAGTTGCGGTGGATGTAAGGAAGGCTAGGGGACTACTGGATGATCATTGGTGATCGGGGGCACCTTGGGATGTCCGAAAAATCCACAAGAGCGGGTTCCTGGCCATTGCATCCTCTATAGAAGGAGCTAAGGGGGTCGTGGAGGCTGGAGTTCTTGTAGTAGGAGGCGATTTTTCGAGCTCAGAGCTGGAACTTGTAGAGAGGAACCTTCTCACTCTGAGAAGGACCCTTAACTAGATCAGACTGGTGGGGTTTCGATTTGGCTATGCAACGACGTTGGCATAGGGTTTTTGGCCAGCTCATTTGAGAGGGTGGAGGCTGGCACGGTCCGTATAATCACTAAAGGCAGGGTGAATATGGCGGAGGCTCTCATCCTCGCTTCGACAACTCTGGTGGCACCGTCGGCCACACGTTCTCTGTTGGAGAGGCTGATTTTGTTGTCAGAACCACCATACGCCCCACAGAGCAGGAGCGGCGGCAGGCGCTGCAACACCCTCCCTCTCGGAGGAGAAAGGCGTACATGAGGCGAGTGGTTTGAATTGGCGAGCGGTTTGAATTCAAACCGGCCCGCCCCCCATGTTTGGCTGGCAGCCAGGCCGGCTGAGGTGGCTTTGGTGGAGACCCAACTGGAGGCCTAGAGGGAGACGGACGACCCATTTAGCGGCCATTCAGTCCCATCTGCCGCCCTTGTCGAAATAAGGAGAGGAGAACAATGCTTCTCTCAGAGGCTCAAAACAGAGGTATGTCAACGGCAGAGGCTGGGGACTCTTCAGCCCCCCTCCTGCGAACGGCAGCCAGCCGCTCTTGACGGCAGGTCAAGACTGTCCCGCCACGTTCTTCCTCAAAGGGGGATTGGAGTGGCAGGCTCGCCTCATGCTGAGGCTGCCGCAGTAAAGACATCCCGATCTACTTCTTTCGACCAGCAGACTTAGGTGGCGCACCACCGGGAAATAGAAACCAGGGTGTTCAAGCTAAAGAAGAAGGAGAGGAGCTGGTCTCAGATGGGGAAGCGGTGATCTTGAAGACATCGGGAGGAGGGGTTGTAGGGTTTGGGGTGCCCCCTGAAGAGGAGGTCCTAACCGAAAAGGAGACCTTGGGGAGGGAGGAGGTTAGGGAACTGTTGGGGATGGTAGAAAAATTGATGGCAGCTCAGTTAAGGGAATTGGCAGAGAAAGTGGGAATATCCTTTGGAGGGGTAGAGAGGGATTTGAAGGGAGCTTTTATCAAAATTCAGAAGAGGTGGGGTATGAGCCTGGTGAGGGAGGCTAAAGGAGGGAGGTCACAGTAGCGGGGGAGAGGGAGAGTGACGGCTGAAGGGAGGAGAGGGACATCCCCTTGTCATCATGAGGATGTTTCGTGGAATGTGAGGGGGGAGAGAAGAGGAGGGCTGTGAGGGAGCTGGTTAGAAGATGTAAGATTGACATCCTGTGTATGCAAGAATCCAAGTGTGAAGGGGATGGGGAGGGAGATCAGTGGAGTAAGATTAACCAAGGGGGTGGCCTTCCTAGTAGAGAGGAGGTCTGGGGGGATCATGATCCTATGGAATCAATATGAAGTAGAAGAGGTGGAGTAAGACAAGCAGGTCAGTAGGTGGGCTATCTCTTGGGACTTCACGGGGGTTTATGGCCCTTAAGGTGAGGGAGATGGATGACTTCATTGATTTTATTGAGGAAGCAACACTAGCGGACATCGGCATTGCAAATGGACAATACAGTTGGTCTAACCTGAGAGTTGATCCCTCTTGCTCTAGGCTGGGTATGTACCTGGTATTAGTTGATTGGGAGGATCACTATCCTCATGTGTAGCTGTTGTCTTTGGCGAGATCAGTATTGGGCCACAAACCTCTTCTTCTGAAGACTGGGGCTGCTCATATGGGAGGAGGAATAGCTTCAAAGTAGAGAGATTTTGGTTCACAGAGAGAGATTTTATAGAGACTGTGAGGACAACATGGAATGATAAATGCATGGACATTCCGCTATGGCTAGACTGGTTAGAAAGTTGAAGCATGTGGCACAGGTTCTCATGACTTGCGGTGCAGAGAAAGCCCTTCCTGGCAGGGCAGTTATAGACAGAATACTCCAGCAGATAGGGGGCTAGACTACTTGGAGGAGACATAGCTATTGGATGATTTTGACAAAAGGCTTAAGGACACTCTTAGGGGAGAATTTGATGAGATTATCATGAGGAAAGAGATCTATTGGAGGTAGAGGTTGAGGGACAGATGGATAAAAGGAGATAGGAACACTGCGTATTTCCAGCGCATTGCCTCTGGGAGAAGGAGGGTCAACACCATCACATGCATTCGTGCAAGTGACCACTCCTTCTCTAGGGATGAGGATATTAGGGATCAGGCGAGAGACTTTTACTCCTGATTATTCACAGAGGATGAGTTCAGCTGATCGAGCATTGCAGACGACCTTCCAGCTCTCTCTCCGGAGGATAGGGAAGTCATCTCACAGAACTTTTCAGAGGAGGAGGTCCACCAGACAGTCTTTTCTCTTGCATGGGACAGAGCTCTAGAAACGGATGGTTTTCTGCTAGCTTTCTTCCAGGTTGGGACATAATTAAGGGGAATTTTATGGCTGCAGTGTGGGATTTTCAAGGGAGAGGGGTTCATTTGGGGGGCATCAATGAAACCCTCTTAGTCCTCATCCTTCAAAGCCAAGGAGCACAATGCTTTATGGACTTTAGGCCAATCAATCTTTTGAATGGCACATACAAGATCATCACCAAGGTACTTCCAAGGAGATTAGATAGAGTTATGGACAAGATGATCAATAGCTTTGAGGGAGCACATTGTTGAAAATTTTCTGGTAGTGCATGAGTGTCTATTTGCTTTGAAGACTCAGAGGAAGAAAGTGATGGTCCTAAAGTTTGATTTTGAGAAGGCATATGATAGGGTCAACTGACAATGCTTATTTGATGTGTTGGAGAAGATGAGCTTTGAGGAGAGGTGGATAGGATGGAAACGTACTTACCTTTCCTCAGCCACTTTTGTTGTCATGGTTAATGGGAAGCCTGCTTCTCTCTTCCATAGTGACATGGGGCTTTGTTAGGGAGACGCTATGTCCCCCTTCCTCTTGGTGCTGGTAGCTTAGATGTTGAGTAAGATGTGGCTGAAAGCGGAGTCCACAAGTTTGATCTGGGTGGTTGGGAGAGGTGGGCCATCTATTACACATGTACAATATGCAGGTGACACGATTCTTTCCTTGCAGATGGCGAGCAATAACTTTATGTGGCTAGGCTATTGTTAGAGTTGCTGGAAGAAGTCATTAGTCTCAAGGTAAATTTTGAAGAGAGCCTCTTAGTAGGTGTGAACATGGAGGATAGGGCTCTTTAGAGGCCGGCTTTCATTTTGAGATGTTATAGGAGCCTTCTCAATCTCCTATTTGGGCCTCCCATTGTCTCCAAGTGCCCCACATTGTTTAGATTGGCCGTCTATAGTGCAGGAGTTCAGATTGACAGGATGGAAGACATGGCTACTATCCCATGGGGGAAGACTAGTTTTATGTAAGTCGGTGTTGGATAGTCTACCTATTTATTTCCCGTCTATGTATTAGATCCCAAAGACGGTGGCGAACAAGGTTGAATCTATCTAGCGAAATTTTTCTGGCATGGCAATGGGGGGAGATGTAGGGGTTGGCACGATATCGCTTGGGACAGAGTATCTAGAAACAAAGAAAGGGGAGGGGTGGGTATCAAGAACATCAGGGATTTCAATTTGGCTCTTTTGTGTAAGTGGTTGTGAAAGTTGGGGGTGGAAGAGGATGGTCTGTGGGCACAAGTCATTAGGCAAAGGTATTATGGCAGAAGGAAAGAATGGGACATGACATCAACATCACAACACTACATGTCTCCCATTTGGCGTGACATCTTGACTTGTAGTGACATTATTACTTCTAGCCTCTGGGTTCGTTTGGGAAAATGTGACAAATACCTTTTCTGGAAGGACAAATAGTGTGGCGACTTCACACTGGAGGCATCCTACCCGAGGCTTTTTGCAATTTTAGTAGCTCCACTGGGGTTAGTCTCTCAGACCTTTGATTCTTAGCTGTCAGGAGGTATCTAGTCATTGGCCTTCAGGAGGATTCTCAGGATTGAGGAGATGAAGCAACTAGAGGCATTGTTTTCAAGGCGTCGCCTAGGAGACCCCTAGGCGTCACCTAGGCGACAAGACGTCTAAGGCAATGTTGAACCCTGAAAAGTCCATGGATAAATTTCTGACAAAATTACAGTGCATTTCAGAAATGAAGAGAGGTATGTTTTCATTAAAACATAACTCAGTGGTACAAAGCTATGTGTACCCACCCTACGAGTTATTAAAGAGCCGGACCGTAAAGTCTTTTTAGACGAGGCCCGGATATACAACACAAGCCCATGGGGCCTTTCCAATTGAAATCCTACGCTAACTCGAGCCATTGGCTCTATTTATGACAAGTGGGAATTTTACCGAACACCTCACGGGCATCATGAAAATACATGCTCGTGGGTTCAAGTCCATACAAGAATGAATATTTTAGGGGGCCCATCGGGTTTTCCCACGAAGTTTAATCAAAGTTCTAATTAACCTCAAGTCAACCCGGCAGCGAGACGGCATCAGGAGAATTCTCAAACACAAAAATGAACAAGTCTCCACGTGGTATCCATGCACAAGAAGCCAGAAAAGGACAAAGTTAGTCCAAGTCCACACCTCTTTTTT